>JBBMOL010001439.1:0-39327 GCA_037954665.1 Laguncularia racemosa | reverse complement strand
AAAGCTATGTTCAAATTTAATTATTCACTAAGGATTGGGGATAAATGTATTAGAGCATAAGGCACATAGCATTGAAAAAGATGAAGTATTTTAGAATCCTCTGTTAAATAAGATACAAAGTGGACAAATTTGATTTGAGGTTTAAAATGTTGAACTCACGTGAATAACCACATAAAAAGTTGATTTCAAAACTAAACGGTAGTTTGATTAGCATGACTAGGGTGAATTCAAAATTCCTACTATTCAATTGGAAGTATTATAAAATCTTAAAATTTCTCATAGCATAGAATTTAAATTTTAAATCTCTTTAGTTAAATATATAAAAGATTCCAGTTTGAATTACTTAAATATCAGTAATAAGTTATTATAGGTTTGGTAATCTATTTGTCCTCGAGGGAACGATACTCTACTCATCATATATTACTTGATTGCGACCTAGTATACTTGCTAGCGGTTTCATTTATACATTTCACGAGTGATCACCTAACAAGTACAATTAGCGTGCCCGCCCAAATATGTGTGATCTCTTTAAAACTTTAAAAATTTTTGCCTCCTCATTCGTGTATTGTGTGCTAGTTTGATGCATTTGCATCAGATTTTGGCAATTCCATCCCAACTTCGAAACTCGCACTGGTTTGTGGAAACCTTCTATATTTATGAAATAGGGCGAAACTGGTAAATTCGCACAAGTTTGCTACATTGGTTGAGGTTGTTTTACAAGGGCCGAAATTTTAAATTTTAATTGCCACAACGTCGGCAAATTTGCAAAGGGTTCTAGAGTTTTCCCCAATATTTGCAATCCACCGAAAATGTGAGCATGTTTTTCGAATTAGTTTGATTTGTTCCAACATGAATACAATTGCCATCATTCGTGAAATTTTAGTGCTAGTTTGTAGTATTTCATGGAGTTTTGGCAAATCCATCCCAAAACTTCGTAAACCTGCGCTGGTTTGGGAGAACCTTGTTATTGGTGAAGTAAGGCCAAACTTGGTAAAAATTTGCACAAGTTCGCTACAATGTCCAAAATTTTGTTAGAATGGCTAAAATATTGTTGCTCGCCACGATTTTGGAAAATTTGCAAAGGTTTTTAGATTTTCCCCAGTGAGTGCAATCTATCGCAATTTTTAAATATGCTGTCCAAATTGTTCAATTTGCTCCAACTTGAGCAAAACTGCCATCATTCGTACCATTAGTTGACTTGAACCCTAGATTTGATCTAAGACCCAACGAGCAATAGAGGATTTAAAACCCAAAATCAAAATTAAATCAAGTATTTTGCGTAACCCGACCCCAATCGAACTAACCGATTAGAACCTAAGCTATTAGGATCGATTTCTCCAAACGTTTAAGATGAAGAAACTTAAGGTGGGTTTTATTGCCAGAACGAAGGAAGAGAGAATTCTCTCAAATGATTTTTATTCAACCCTGATAATGACCTTTCAAATGTCCTACCAAAGGGGTTTATAATGGTAATAAATTATAAGTTAGATTTGACCTTTCAAATGTCTTACCAAGGAGTTTATATTGGTCATAAATTAAGTTGGGCAGCTTGATGAGAGCCATGATGGAGCCAAGCCAGAAAAATGGAATGGGGATCCTCTTGAAGTGCCATTTGGACCGATCACAAGAATTCGAGCAAAACGATTCAAGGAAGCACTTAATGGGTTAATAAAGGATGTCCATGAAGCCAGAAAGGTTTGGGAGCAATCATGAAGCCGGAATGGATTGGAAACAACCATGAGAATGCCCTTGCTCTTGTACAAAGTCATAACGGATAGGGGTTTTAAAGAGGGCGTAATCTTTACAAGGCAGGGCCGCGTAGTGAGTCTGGGGGTTACATAGAATCATACACAGTCATATACACGGTTCCCAAAGGCACGGCCGTGTATAGTGTCAAGAATATCTATAGAAAAAATACACGTCTAGAAGGGCACGGCCGTGTATATGCTCTACGCGGCTCCAACGCCACCGACCTTTAAGTCTCTGTTTTGTTATTTTTCTGCAACTTAAAGATGTTATGTCATTTTGGGCCTTTTTTGTTACGAATTGTAAACCCTAATATAAAGCTCCTAGGTTTAGAACATAGAATATACAACATACAAGTTTGAAAACACTTTTGAGAGAATTCCCTCTCTTGGTTTTTAAAGAACTACTGTAGAACTTTTCGGATTTTATTCCCTGGCTTTCATCCCGACTTATCAATCGGTCTTTCATCCTGATTGTGGCGTCTAAATAATATACCAAGGTTCTTGCCTCACTTATGGGCAACGGGTTGCAGTTTCCACCGATTGCTTAGCACATGGGTGGGTAGTTTCGAACGTTTTGGTTTTGGGGTTTTCGTCACACGTTGGCGTGTTCGAATCAGTTTGGTATCAGAGCCTAGGTTTGTTAAACCATCAGTTCGGTTTGAGGATGTAACATCAAAGCCCTAACTCCAATCGTCCTTTATCAATTATTCGTACTCAATTTCCATAGTGTTAATTGTCTATTGAAAGTGTAGTACCTACTATTCACATTGTTACAAAAAAAAAGAAAAAAAAAGGGGGAACGTGATTAAGGGCATTCTCATGGTTGTTCCAAAACCATTCTGGTTTCATGATTGCCCCAAATTTCCTTTCCGGCTTCGTGGACATCCTTTATCAACCCTTAAGTCTTCCTTGAATCGTTTTGCTCGAGTTCTTGTGATCGGTCCAGGTGGCACTTCAAGGGGATCCACATTCCATTTTCTGGCTTGCTCCATCATGACTCTCATGTGGGAGAAAGAAAGTGAAACTTGCTGCCATTAAATTTTTCGATTACCCAATTTGTGTTGGGATCAACTAATGTTAAATCGAAGAAGGAATGGCGAACCACCTTTTGAGTCGTGGGAAGAGATGAAGAGGGTGATGAAGAAGCGGTTTGTGCCTACGTATACTATCAGAATTACACAACAAATTGCAAACTCTTAAGCAGGGAAGCCGAAGTGTGGATAGTATTTCAAGGGGATGGAAGTTACTATTGATTAGGGCGAATGTAGAGGAGGAAGAGAAGCACCATGGCTAGGTTTTTTGCTGGATTGAATAGAGAAATTCAAAATGTCGTAGAACTGCAACATTAATGTAGAATTGGAAGATATGGTTCATATGGCTAAAAGGTTGAGAACCAACACAGAAGGAAAGGTATAGTACTGTACGATTTTAATAAGGTGCTGGATCATCCACCTAGAAGACTAACCAATGGAAGAGGAAGAAAAGCCTTTACCCACCAAACCAAAAGGAGTCAGAGGTAAGCGGGTTCTACTCTGGTAACCAAGGTAAACCTGATTCTTCTACTCCTAAAATCGTGACATTAGATGTTTTAAATGCCAAGGCAGAGGCCATAATGCTAGTCAATGTTCGAATAGGCGTGTGATATTCTGCATGATGATGGTGAGTATGAGACTGAGGGGGATAGTGAAGAGGATGATATGCCTCCATTAGATGACACTAGTGATGATGAGGAGCCTGCATAGGGAAGTTAGTGGCAATAGTGAAGCGAGCTTTGAATGTGCAGGTGAAGGAAGAAGAGGAGGTCAACGAGAGAATATTTTTCATACTAGATGTTATCTAGGTGATCATATTTGCAGTTTGATCATTGATGGAGGGAGTTGCACATAACGTGTGAGTAATTTTATTGTCAAGAGGCTGGGACTCAAGACTACTAAACACCCTAGTCCATATAAATTACAATGGCTAAATGATAGTGGCGAACTAAGGTGAGTAAGCAAGCCTTGATTGCTTTTCGCATCGGTAGGTATGAGGAATAGGATCTATGCGATGTAGTGCTGATGCAGGCGTGTCATGTGTTGTTGGGGAGGCCATGGCAATTTGATAGGAAGGTTGTTCATGATGGCTTTTCTAACAAGTATACACTTGTTCACCAAGGAAAAGCTTTAATCTTAAACCTTTAACACCTAAACAGGTGTATGAGGATCAGTTGCAGCTACAACAGTCTTTTGCAAAATATAAGGTAAGTGAAAAAAGAGGGAGAGTGAGAGAGCAAAAGACAACGAGAAAGAAAAGGAAACAAAAGTCGATATCAAAAGGAAAAAGAGAGGAAGGCTAGAAAGATTGTGAAGGACCAAGTTGAAGGGGGATCAACTTTGGTGGTGAGTGAAAAGGAGAGTGCAGCCTTGCAAAAGAGAGTTGTGTGGCAAGAGCGAGTGTAGTAAGGAGAGCGTTAGTGATGAAGCAACCTATGTTGTTGCTGGTTTTTAAGGAAACTTGTTTGAATACTAATGAACTATTTAACTCTTTGCCTAGTGTGGTTGTGTCTATTGTGCAAGACTTTGAAGATGTCTTCCCTGAGGAGATTCCAAAGTGATTACCACCTATTCGTGGTATGAGCACCAGATTGACCTTGTACCCGGAGCATCGATTCCAAACAAACCAGCTTATAGGAGCAATCCAGAGGAGACAAAGGAACTCCAAAGGCAAGTCAATGAATTAATGGAAAGGGATACGTGAGAGAAAGCATGAGCCCATGTACAGTACCTATGATTTTGGTGCCTAAGAAGGATGGGTCATGGAGAATGTGTGTTGACTGCCGCGCCATCAACAACATTACGGTAAAGTATCGTCATCCCATTCCTCGCTTAGATGACATGTTAGATGAGTTACATGGGTCTAGTGTCTTTTCCAAAATTGAATCTGAAAAGCGGATATCACCAAATTAGAATGAAAGAAGTGATGAATGGAAAACCGCATTTAAGACAAAATATGGACTGTAATGAGTGGTTAGTAATGCCTTTCGGATTAACTAACCACCTAGTACTTTTATGAGACTTATGAACCATGTTTTGAGGACTTTTATTGGCAAATTTGTGGTTGTTATACTTGATGATATCCTCATTTAAAGCAAGAGTTTGGAAGACAATATATCTCACTTGAGGGATGTTTTAGAAGTGCTTCGAAAGGAGCAATTATATGCTAACCTCAAAAAGTGCACTTTTTGCACAAACAAACTTATGTTTCTTGGTTTTGTGTTTAGTGCACAGGGAATACAGGTTGATGAAGAAAAGATTCGTGCGATCCAAGAATGGCCTAGTCCAACTAATGTAAGTAATGTGCAGAGTTTCCATGGACTAGCGAGCTTTTACAGAGATTTGTGAAGGATTTCAGCACCATTGCAGCACCACTTACTGAGGTAATTAAGAAGAACGTGGGGTTCAAATGGGGAAGAGCAACAAGAGAAGGCCTTTCAGAAGCTTAAAAATAAGCGACTTAGGCGCCATTACTTGCTTTACCTAATTTCTCTAAAACGTTTGAATTGAGTGTGATGCTTCAGGATTTGGTATTGGAGCAGTGCTCATGCAAGAGAGAAGACCAATTGCATTCTTAGCGAGAACTAAGTGGGGCAACCTTGAACTACCCTACTTATGACAAAGAGTTATATGCACCGGTTCGGGGCACTGGAGATTTGGCAACACTATCTCTAGCCAAAAGAGTTCGTGATCCACACTGATCATGAATCCTTGAAGTACTTGAAGGGCCCAACATATGCTAAACAAAAGGCATGCTCGTTGAGTGGATTTTCATCGAAACATTTCCCTATGTCATCCACTACAAGCAAGGTAAAGAGAATGTCATTGCTAATGCACTTTCTAAAAGGTATGCTCTTATCTCTACTCTTATTTTTTAGACTACTTGGTTTTGAGCACATTAAGGAATTGTATGCTGCTGACGAGATTTTGTGAAGAGTATGTGCATTGTGAGAAGAGTGGTCATGGTAAATTTTATAAACATAAAGGGGTTCCCTGTTTTAGGAGAGTAAACTATGCATTCCAAATTGTTCTTTAAGAGAATTACTAGTGAGGGAGTCTCATGGGGGAGGTTTAATGGGACATTTGGAGTAGCTAAAACCTTAGGGTATTGCAGGAACACTTCTATTGGCCTCACATGAAACGAGATGTTGAGAGGATTTGTGAGCAATGTGTCACGTGTAAGCAAGAAAAATCTAGAGTCCAACCTCATGGGCTTTTTAGCCCACTTCCCATTCCTCATGAGCTTTGGGTAGATATTTCCATGGATTTTGTGTTAGGATTACCCAAGTCAGACATGGTCGAGATTCTATTTTTGTAGTCGTCGATAGATTTCTCTAAGATGGCACATTTCATTCCTTGTCACAAAACAGATGATGCTTGCAATATTGCTAATTTGTTCTTTAGGGAAGTTGTGAGATTACATGGTATGCCTAGAATAATCTATCGGATAAAGATGCTAAGTTCTTGAGCTACTTCTGGGAAAACCTTGTGGGGTAAGTTAGGAACTAAGTTATATGTTTTCTACTACTTGTCATCCACAACCGATGGTTTAAACTGAGGTAGTAAATCGAACTTTATCTACTTTGTTGAAGGCTGTCATTAAAAAGAACATTAAAAGTTGGGAGGATTGTTTGCCGCATGTTGAATTTGCCTATAATCGCACAATGCATTCGCTAATAAGTTTTACTCCTTTTGAAATTTTGTATGGTTTTAAAACCCCTAACTCCTTTGGATTTATCACCTCTGCCTATTTCTGATATGTTAATCTAGAGGCAAGAAGAAAGTAGAATTTGTTAAATAGATCCATGAGAAGGCAAGGTTTAAAAATTTAGCGAAAAAACAGAGTAGTATGTGAAACAAGCCAACAAGGGTTGTCGACAAGCTGTCTTTAACCTGGAGACTGGTTGGGTTTCACATGCGCAAAGAGCGGTTTTCCTGTGCAGTGTCGATCAAACTACTCCTAGAGGCATGGACCATCTCAAATTCTTGAGCGCATCAATGATAATGCATACAAGATAGATTTACCAGGTGAGAATCAAGTAAGTGCAAATGTTTAATGTTACTGATTTGAGTCCTTTTGATGAAAGACATGATTTGAGGACAAATCCTTTTCAAGAGTGGGGAATGATGAGAGCCATGATGGGAGCCAAGCTAGAAGATGGAATGTGGATCCTCATGAAGTGCCACCTGGACCGATCACAAAAACTCGAGCAAAAAAATTCAAGGAAGCACTTAACGGGGTTTAAAAAGGAGTCCACGAAGCCGGAAAGGATTGAGCAATCATGAAGCCGAATGGATTGGAACAACCATGAAAATGCCCTTGCTCTTGTACAAGTCATAAGGGATACGGGTTGAAGAGGGTGTGTCTTTACAAGGCACGTGATAGAGCCATTTAAAACTTAATCTTATAGATAAATTTTTGTTAATTCATTATTTATTTTATAGAAATCATAAGGAAATGACACTTAATTCTAGTATGGTGAAAATCAGGTTAAATGGAGTCAAGGATGCTAATTCAAGTAAATTAGAGAAGTCAACTACAACTTAGATCAAGACAAGGATTTACACCCCCGGGGAAAGTACATGGGTGTGTAATTTAAGTACACGGCCGTGTACTTGGTTTTTGAATCAACAGGAAGATACACGGTTGAAGTACACGACTGTGTATCTGCTTAGGAGGAAGCACGGTTTGAGGCATGGCCATGGTGCAAACCGTGTTACACACTGCACAAGAAGGCGGAAATGTGGACTTTCAACAGAGAGAACACAGCTCGTGATTTGGGGCCCTGGAAACCGTGCTTGAAGCCGGGGGAACCCGTGGTGGAAGCTAGACGTGCCAAGGAGATGAAATTGTGGAACATTGACAGAGGAAGGCACGGTTTGAAATCTAGCCAAAGGTGTAGGTCGTGGTACACACTGGACACGGATGAAGACTTGTAGATTATGCAAAAAGGAAGGCACGGTTGGAAATCTAGCCGTGGTGTAGGCCGTGCCAAGGGGACGAATATTCACTTCTCGAAATCTACTTGGACAAGGAAAGAAAATTTCGTATCTTGCTAGC
Organism: Laguncularia racemosa; assembly: GCA_037954665.1. NCBI lineage: Eukaryota > Viridiplantae > Streptophyta > Magnoliopsida > Myrtales > Combretaceae > Laguncularia > Laguncularia racemosa. Next base: position 31,486 of record JBBMOL010001439.1, on the reverse strand, counting down.
AAAAGATCACCTGCCATTCCTTTTAACATATAAATAGAACTAACCCTAGAGGGTTAGAAGGAGAATTTTTTGGGATCTTGAAGAACCTTGGATCATCTTGGAGGTAGAGCAGGCAACCGGGGTTTATCATGTTTCTATTTTTTATTCATTTTTTTGATGAACAGTAGTAGCTAAGCTACTTTTTTTAGCCAAAGGGTCATAGATGTTTTTAATTCCCACGAATTGTGAGGTCTAATTGACTTGTATTTATTCTACTCTTTGTTTTTGGATATTCATATATCTTCTGAACATTTTTTCATTATTAATCTTTGTTGATTGGGATGAATTAGAGCTCTTCTACTCAATTAGCAAGTTAATAAAATTGTCAACTAGTATTCAAATCCGTAATTTTTTGATTATTCAGTCCCAGTGACACAATAACATGTTTGGTTATAAAATAGATGATCGAATTTATGTTATGGAGGTGTATGATCATGTTTAAATAGGTTATCTTATAATCTACTGGCATGAATCGGTGGTCCCCTCTATTTTTAATGCTATTGGTAGATTAAATCCTAAGCACTTGTCTAGGGTTGTCCCAATCGATAAGAGAAATAATCAAAGAGTTTCTTTTGATTATCGAGAAAGTACGAAAAGATAGGTTTTTTTAGAGCTTGTTAATAACCATAACTAGTTTATCTAGAAATAAGAATAGAAAACATTTGCATCGGGTGATCAATTCCAGAATTAAACTATCTTGATTCCTTTGGCTAGGCCCTTTTTTTCAATATTCGATTTTATTATCTTGTTTCAACATTATTTTCACAAACAAAACCCCCATTTTTCTTTTCCTCTTTATTCTCTTTTAATAAAATATATTTAACCAACCCAAATGGATTCGACCCTACTCACCACTAAATGCAAATCATATAATTGTCTAAGAGTAGGTTTTTTATTTTGTTAGATTCGACACCCATCAGCACGGCCTTGTAGTGAGTCTGGAGGTTACACAGAATCATACACGGCCCGATACATGGTTCAAAGGCAGGACCGTGTAGGGTTTTGATAGAGCCATTTTATACTCAATCTTAAAAGATTGAATTGTGTTAATTTATTATTGATTTTATAGAAATCAAAAGGAAATGGTACTTAATTTAATATGGTGATAAATCAGGTTAAATGGAGTCAAGAGTCTAATTTTAAGTAAATTAGAGAAGTCATCTACAATTTGGATCCCAAAAGGCCCAAGGATTTACACCTCCGAGGAAAGTATATGGGCGTGTAGTTGAAGTACACGCTTTTGTACTTAGTTTTGAAGCTACAGGAAAATACACGGTTGAAGTACACGACCGTGTATCTGTCTTGAAGAATCTATGGGAAAAACACGGTTGAAGTACACAACCGTGTATCAATTAAAAGGAGGCACGGTTCCAGAAAGGCCGGCCTTTACATCTAGCCGGGGGTGGAAGACGTGGCACAACGGACACGGGAAAATGATATTGAAAATTTTACACAGAGGAAGGCCCCGGTTGACGATCAAATCAAGTTACGTGCTTTTCCATTTTCTTAAGTACTAAAAGCTAAAGATTGGGGTTTTTTTATTTGCCTCTAGGTTCATAACCACTTGGACAGATATGGTGAGGCTTTCTAGACAAATTTTCCCCCCCGCTAGAGCTACTGGGATAAGAAGAGAAATTTGTGGAAACAAACAAAGGATACCGAGACTCTTCATGAGTATTGGGAGAGGTTCAAGCAACTTTGTGCAAGCTGTCCACAACAGGGATATCTGAACAACTTCTCATCCAATACTTCTATGAAGGCCTGCTTCCGATGGAAAGGAAGATGATGGATGCTGCTAGTAGAGGCACCATATGAATAAAACCCCGGGTCAAGCTAGGGAATTGATCTCCTTTATGGCTGCTAATTCGCAACAATTTGGGTATAGGCATGACACATCTTCAAGGAAGGTAAATGAGGTAAGTGTTTCTGAGGGGAATCAAAATCCGACAAGACCTATCATAGGACAAAAATTGAAGGATTTTCAAATCTTGGCAATGAGGGCCCATTTCAAGCAGATCAACCTCGGAATAAATTATTATTTAACCTCTTTTATCTTATTCATAAATTGTATATTGCAACGGGTATGCTTATTTGGTTTCACAAGGCGAGGGATAAACTCACTAAGACTCAGCATGTAGGTTATCTATGGATCGCCCTGAACCGTGATGAGTTGAACCGACGGATTCCTTTCATGAAGCTAGCCTGCCGAAGATTATTTTCTTTACTTTAATTTATGTTTGAACCATTTTTTTTGTAAGCTTTAGGGGACATTTTTATTTGGTTGTATTTTAACCTTTTAGGACCGGCCACCCTAAAGTGGCATAGTTGTGATTTTTAGTCATTCTAACCCTAAAGGTGCAAGTAAAAACTTGCAAATTAGGGTTTTTGAGGAGCTTTTTTGAACATTTGAGAAAAAACACCCCCTTTGTGCCATGAAGAGTGCCTCTTGCAAGCATTTTCTCTTATCAATTTCAAGAGTGAAATTGTGGCGAGTGGACTTGAATTTGTTGTGAGTCATATCAACAAATTACAAGTTGATCCTAACTCCAAACTAGTGCGTCATATCTGGTGAGGAATTAGTTACTTTTATGTTGTTCTTGTTCTTGTGAAATTAGGGTTCTAAATTTCAGATTTGGAGTAATTCGAATTGAATTGGAATCTCATTTCATGTTCTATTGTTCACATTGAAATCTAGCCATGGGATGTTCTTTATATCCTTTTGTAATTCATCAAAATTTTTCGGTTTTCCCTTTTGGAAATTAAGGCTTTTTTCCTTTCTTGTGTGGCGTGGTTTTTCATTGTAAGTTCATCCCTTGTTTATTTGATTGTGCTTGACCCCCCTTTAGGCCATCATCTTTTAGTATCAGAGCAATCTAATTTGGATACTTAAGATTTATCACATCCTCATTGGAAGATTTGGTTACATCATTGGAAATTTTGACACCATTGTTCATGTGATTGAACTAGTTTGTTTGACATTGTTTGATGTCTTTCAAATTGGTTTTGTATGTGTTTCAAAGTGGTTTTGAGCACATCATCTTATGGTATCAGAGCTACAGGTTAAGAGAGGGTTTGGGTTGCAATTGAGTTTTTGGAAATTGATTTTTTTTAAATCTTCATCTTGCCATGATTTGTTTAAGGTTTAAGAGGAGGGATTGTTGCAATGAGTTTTCAGAAATTGATTGTTTTATCTTCATCTTGTCGTGAGTTGTTAAGGGTTAAGAGGAGGGATTGTTGAAAATTGAGTTTTCGGAAAATTTGGGATTTTTTATCTTCACCTGGCCGTGAGTTGCTTAAGGTTAAGAGGGGGATTGTTGAATTTGAGATTTTTGATCCTTATATTGTTATCTTCCTATTGCCCGTGAGTTGCTTATGGTTAAGAGGAGGAATTTTTTGCAATTAGGATTGTCCTTTGTTCCATCTTGCCGTAAGTTAATTGAAGGGATATGAGAAGGGTTTTGTTGATTAAAAGTTTGGGAATTGAAAGTTTTTGGTATTACCTTTGTGAACCGAATTGCAAGGGAGTGGAAATTCGGATCAAGTGAATGTATTTTTTTGTTGTTGTTACCTTGATGTTTACGTGATTGATCCTTGTTGAAATTGGGGATTAATTGAATTGTTTGTATTGGTACAAATTTGGCGTGAGAAATCTTACTTGGGAAGTTGAAACTTGTTGTTGTAGAAGTGGACATCTTGTTGTAATTTTTTGTCTTGATTTTCACCGTGAAGGAGAGGAAGGTAGTGCAATTTCGGAAGTGAAAAATTGTGTCGGAAGGGAATTTGTTTGTTTTTGCATTGTTGAATTCAGAATTGTGGAGGATATTTTCAATTTTCCAGATTTGATTAGTGTGTAAGAAAGGAAGTTATTTGATTTCAAAACAAGCATTAAGAGTGAAGAGTTAAATTGTGCTTGTTTGAATTTGAAAATTTGCATCTTACCAAATGTGGGGGAGTTGCAATTAGTAAAGTGAATTGATTTTCAAATTTAAATGCTGCCTTCTTATGTTAATTTCGGTTGAAAAATTGTGTTTAAGTGGATAAAGTGCACCGTGAGTGTGTAGGAGTGTAAATGGTGCTGTGTGTGCAAATTGGAAGTGGAAGTGTAATAATTTCCAGATTTGAATTTGCGTGGAAGAAGAGAAACAATTTGAATTGAAACACATCCCTTTACTTCAAGTAGTTAAGAGTGGTATTGAATATATTTCATTTGAATTTGAAATTGATTCTTACCATTTGTGGCAAAGTTGCATTAAGGGGGTCACTTGTAAAAATTGTCGTCGTGTATGTGGAAGTGTATAGTTTGTTGTTTCGTTTCTTGTTGTTGTTGCAATTTAAAAAAACCTATTAGTTAGTTGTTGTTTGTTCCTACCTTGGAAGTGAAGGGTTGCAACATATTCTTGTTGCGTAAATTTAGTGTGTTGTGTGTAAAGTGTATAAGTGGCGGAGTGAGTTTTGGTTTTGGCGTGAATTGTTTTTGTGAAGCAAGTGTGCACAATTACTAGACATTACATTGGTACATCAAATAGATTGCATCCACATGTCTATTAATAGTGTGAATGAGGAAGGAGTGATGTAGCATATAATCGATTGGTGGAGGTCAGGGTCCTAATGTTGCATGTGGGAAAACCTAGAAACAACTTCGGGACCTTAGAAAACTTGTTACTAAATTAGCAACGGGGATTGATAGGATGACAATGCCATCACCACCCGTGGTACACTTTCAAAGGGGTCACCTAGAGCAAAGGAGAAATTTTCAAGCTCTTAGAGAAGATAGAGATGAAATTTTGGGCTTAAACCATCCCAGAAATGGAATTTAGACCACCTAGAGGCTCAGAGTGTGCAAGCTACAAATGCCTTCACTTGATGATAAGGGTTCCACAGATGAAAGATGTCAAACACCAATTTTGCCAACCTTTAGAGGTTTCAGAGGATAATGATCAGTTGGGTCAACCATTTGAAAACCCTGGGGATCAACATCATATAGATGAGTCAGAAAAAAGGAAACAAACTTTGATGGAATGGTTGAACAGAGGAAACATCAGTAGATAATGATCCTTGTTTTTGTTACAGAAGAAATACATCCAAGAAATGGAGGAAAGAAAACAATCACTTTCTATGGTATTTCAATATTGGGATTCTGTAAGATACTCCTTTAATGGGGTTGCTTTTGGGAAAAAGGGGTCTCTGTTGCATTTGATTAAAAAGATTGAGGTCAAATCTTTTTGAGGTCCAAGAGATGATGGAATCAAAATCCGACAAGACCTAACATTAGGACAAAAAATTTATGATTTCGAATCTTGGCGATGAGGGCCCATTTCGAGCTGATCAACCTTGGAGTTAATTATTATCTAACCTCTTTTATCTTATTCATGAAATTGTATATTCCCAACAGGTTAGCTTATTTGGCTTCACAAGGCGATGGACAAACTCACTAAGACTCAGCTTGTGGGTTATCTATGGACCGACCTGAACTGGCATGAGTTGAGCCGACGAATTCCATTATGAAGCAGCTTGCTAAAGATTATTTTTCTGTATTTTTAATTTATGTTTGAACCATTTATTTGTAAGCTTTTGGGAAATTTTATTTGGTTGTAATTTTTGCCTTTAGGGCCGGCCACCTTTTAGTTTCATAGTTGTGATTTTCTTTTCATTTTAACCCTAAAGGGTGCAAGTATAATACTTGAAAATAGGTTTTTTTAGGGAGCTTTTGAACATTTGAAAAAAACCCCCCTTTGTGCCATGAGAGAGTGCCCCTTGCAAGCATTTGCTCTTATCAATTTCAAGAGTGAAATTGGGCGAGTGGACTTGAATTTTTTTGTGAGTCATACAACAAATTACAAGTTGATCCTAACTCCAAACTATGCGTCATATCTGGTGAGGAATTTTGTTACTTTTATGTTGTTCTTGTTCTTGTGAAATTAGGGTTCTAAAAATTTCAGATTTGGAGTAATTCGAATTGAATTGGAATCTCATTTCATGTTCTATTGTTCATCATTGAAATCTAGCCATCGGATTTCTTTATATCCTTTTTTAATTCATCACAATTTCGGATTTCTTTTGGAAATAAGGCTTGTTCCTTCTTGTTGGCGTGGTTTTTCATTGTAAGTTCAACCCTTGTTATTTGATTTTGCTTGACCCCCCTTTACACATCAGTTTCTTTAAACCTTTAACATCAAATTTCTAACCTGACCTCCTTTGTGCAGCTGATAGCTCTTGGAAATACACAACAGGTGAAGACTTGTGGAATTTGTCTGCTCCTAATCATCCTATTGACATGTGTCCCTCATTGCAAGATGATAATCATGAGCATGCCAAGGCTGTAGGAGGATTCCCACCAGCCACAAAGGAAATATGATCCCTACTCAAATACTTTTAATCCTGGATGGAGGGATCATCCAAAATTTTTCAGATATGGAAATTTAAAACCACAAAACTTCCAAAAATTTCCCAAACCTAAGCCAAAACCCAAGTACCACAAGCCCCTTTCCCCCACTTCAGGTATGTCTTTTACAAATTTTTTAAATCTCTTGCTTTTAATTTACAAAACAATTTCAGGTAAACAAAGCAGACATTCAAAAAATTGGGAAAATCGGGGTTAAGTAAAATTTGCTTCTTCTATAAATGGTTAAAAACCCCAAGGGTTAAGTTCCCTTTCAGACTTTCAAAAAATCCAAAGAAAAAGCGTTTAACGCAATTCCCTTGAAAGTGGAACGAAATTGCAGGAATCAAATGAAAAAAGGAAAACCGAACTAATCTTAGGAAGGGGACGAGAAGAGGACAAACAATTTCCGGGCCCAGCAAACAACAAGCCCAAAAGGGAATTCTCTTTTAAACCCCCAAAAGGTAAATGACAACAGACCCCCCCCCCCTTTCCCCTTCTAGATTAGCAAAAACCAAAAAAGAAGCTAAGAAAAAGAGATTCTTGAAATTTTAAAAATTTTTGGGGGAAAATATTCATTTGCTGGATGAAATTTTAAGCAAGTCCCCTTTCGTTATGCAAAATTTCCCTCAAAAAAATTTTTGCATAAAAAAAAGAAAGCGAAATTTAATAAAAAGGTTTATGTGGGTGAAAATTTGTTTCAGTTTTTTTAGAAGAATTTTCCCTCCTAAAAGTATGGATCCGGGTATTTACCTTTCCTTAAAAAATTAGGTAATTTTGGGAAAACGCTAAAGCTAAGTGTGTTTTAGGAACTTCAAAAATTGTTATCCCTTTTTGTCTGTTTTTAAAAAAGCTTGAATTTTGGGCCCTTGGAAGGAAACCCAATGTTTTTGTTCAATTGCTGTTGGTTTTCCCAATGTCTATCCTGGGGGAGCCCTTTAGAAGATGTTTTAGTACAATTTAAAATGGGTTGGTTTTCCTGCAAATTTTTTATGTGTTTGACATGGAAATGATGATTCTCGTTTTTCCCCAAATTTATATTATTAGGGAGCCATTTTTTAAGACACCCAAAGGGAAAATTGTTGTACATCCCGGTAACCCACAAAGGGGGAATTTGATGGTGAAGTGAAAAAATTTAAACAATGTTTCCCAAAAAATTTATCCTAGTGTTTTTCCCCCCTTTTTTTTTGTTGTGGACTTTAAATTGGGGCTCATTAAAACGGGCTACTTTTTGTTTTGATGACATGTGAGTTAAAATTTTACTTAATGGGGGTCTTACTTTTAAGCTTTTAAAATTCTTAAGGAAAAATTTGGGTAATACCCCTCTTTTTTGCGGGAAACATGATTTGGAGTTGGAATCTTTAAAAAACCTCCGGGTATGAGGGTTTTCCTACTTAATTTCCCCCCTTTCAAACACAATACTTTTTCCCCCTCTATTGTCGGGCACCAAACCCGGGAATTTAAAAAACCCTTCCCCGAACATCAAAAGTAAATCTTCTTAGGAAAAATGAACTTTGCGGGTGATAGTCCCCTAAAAAACAAAAAGTCCCTTTAAAAGGGGAAGAAAATTTATTCGGGTTTTTAAGAGAGTTTAAAAAAGGGCCCATTGGATGGCCCCATAGACGATATAAAGGGGAAAACCCCCTCCACTTGCATGCACAAGTTTTTAAAATGGAAGAAAATTTGAAAACCCTTTAAAAGGGAATTTTCAACGTCTTTTAAAAACCCGCCTTTTATAGATAGTTAAAAAAGAGATTTTTAAAACTTCTTAAATGCAGGTATGATCTATCCAATTTCCGATAAAAAGGGGTAAGTCCAATTCAAGTTTTTCCCAAAAGAAAACGGCTTGACTGTGATTGAAAACTCGGGGGTGATTTAAAATTCCTCTCCCGGGTTCAGAATGGATGGGGGGTTTTGGGTTTTGTTACGGGAATTTTAAATCCCTTTTAACTAAAAAAAATCATTCCCCTTCCTTTTTTTGGACCCAGATGCTTAACTTTGGCTAGCCATTCTCAAAAAGTTGTCTTAAGGGTTTTTTTCGGGTTTTTTTTTATAAAATTTCCCGGGGGCCCCCGGAAGATCAAGAGAAGACTACTTTCACTTGTCCATTCGGTATTTTTGGGTATCGAAGGATCCCTTTGGGCCTGTAAGGGCCCAGCCACTTTCCCAAAAAGGTTTTTGGTTAAATATTTTTAGATTAGGGGAAAAATTTATCTTAGAGGTTTTTCTGGATGACTTCACCTTTCGGGGGTTTTAATTCTTTTGATTCTTTTTTTGACTAACCTTACAAAAGTGTTCAAAATGTATAGATAAGAATCTAGTGTTAAATTTATAAAAAAATGTCACTTTAGGGTTAAAACAAAGCCCCTCATTTTGGTCATATTGTTCCTCTAAGGGGCTTGAAGCGATAAACTAAGGAAAGAAATTGATTAAATCTTTCCCTTTATCCTGAAAGTGTGGGGGAAAAACCGCTTTTTTTTGGGGAGTGCAGGATTCCCCCCACGTTCATAAAGGAAATTTTTCCCAAAATTACTCAACCCCTAGTCGATTGCTGCAAAAAAAATGACTTTTGGGAAGTTCGTTTGAAGCCTGTAAGCACGTTTTGACACATTGAGGGAAAAGTTAACTTTTTGTTTCCAATCTTCTAACCACCTGATGGAACCTTCCCTTTGAAATTATGGGGAGCCTGCAATTTTTGCAGTTGGACCGTTCGGGCCAAAAAGAGGTGGAAACTTTCCATGTCTTTTATTACCCCTTCCAAAACTTTGGAAAAAGCTAAATGCAACTTTTTCCCAAGGGGAAAAAAGAACCCTTGGCTATTTTTTTTTTGCTTTAAAAAAATTCAGATCATATTTACTTGGTACTAACGTAAATTTTTAAATCTGACCATGCAGCTTAAAAAACCCTACTTGCGAAGAAGGGGGCAAAAACCCAAGATTTATTCGATGGATACTCTTATTGCAAGAGTTTGACCCTGAAAAACGTGATGGGGAAAGGGGCCTCTAAAAAACTTAGTTTCCCGGGACCACCTAGTAGAATCCCCTATCAGTGAAGGGTCATCACCAATACAAGATGATTTTCCAAATGAGTACTTTTCTATTCAAAAGAAAAATTTTCCGTGGATGCTGATTTTGGGCAACTATTTTTTACTAAGACACTACCAATTGTTTTTTCTGGGGCTAAAAAAGAAAAAATTTAAAAGTAAAGCAAAGTACTAGTGGGGGAATAACCCTATTTGGGGAAAAAAAGATTTTGGTTTTGGGCCCAAAAGGTAAAAAAAAAGAAACATAGAAAAGAAAACAAGGGAAATTTGCAAACCCCAAATTTCTAGGAACGATTTTTTTTTTTAAATTTCGACAAAAAATTTCCCCCACAATAAATTTACAAATAAAATTTTAATTTAAGGTAGAAATTACCCGATTCAAAAAAATTTGGCCAAATTACCAAATGCCACGAACGCAAAAAAATGATCTAAGGCCCCGATCTTTAGAGGTTTTCAAAAACCTAAAAATTTGGGAAATTAAATTTAAAGTATTGAACAAAACCGCCCCCAATCAAACCCGCCGTTTTAAAACCCAAAAGCTATCAAGACTTTTTCCCAAGCTTTTAAGAAAAAAGAAATTTTAAGGGTTTGGTTCTTTGTTAAAACCCAAAAAGGAAGATAGAATTATCTAAAAAGTTTTTAAATTCAACATCTGATAATACCTTTTTAAAAGTCCACCAAAGGAGTTTATAAGGGTTTTAAAAATTTAAAGCAGCAACTAAATAACCCAAGGCCGGCTTTAAAAATGAAAAGACAAAAAAAAGGGAAAAGGTCGCCCAATCCATTTTTTGGGGTGTCCTCCGCTTTTCCCCCATTTTGATTATTTTTCATAAATTAAAGACAGGTTTTAGAGTTGGCGAATCCCCTCTTGCCCCTTTAAAAACCTTTAATCAACCCCTTTGAATGCCCCCTTCATTCGTTTTGGTTTTGTGATCAGGGGGGTTCTTTGGGCCCCCCAATACCTTGCAAAGGATCTTGGCTTTGACTAACTCCTGAATGTGGATGGCCCCCCCTGACTCTTCATTAGCGCAAAGCTTGAAGTTTTTGGCATTGAATTTTGAAATCCATATAACTTCGAAAACCCCCTGCACTGGTTTTGGGCAAGCCCCCAAATTTAATTTTTAAACTATTCCCAAAACTTGGTAAACCCCCCCAGGGGATTTGCTACAATATCTCTTTAAAAAAGGGGCCAAAACCTTTCTCAAATTACTACAATTTTCCCTTTTTTTTTGAAAAGGTTTCTAGTGTTTTCCCGAATGGAACAACTTGACCGTATTTTCCCCAAAAAATTTATGTGATTTGCTTAAACTTAAAAAATTTTCCCCTTTTTTGTGTATATGGGGCCTTGTTTGGTTTGCATTTCCCTTGGTTTTTGGGCAATTCCATCCCAACTTCATAAACTCCGTCCCGGTTTGTGGAACCTTTTTTTTTTTGGTAAATAGGCAAAAACGGGGGAAAACCGAAACCAGTTTGCACATTGCCCTAAAGTTCCGTTGCAAGGCCAAATTAATTTTTTTTTGCCAAAACTTCACCAAATTTACAAAGGTTTTTTTGATTTTTTCCCCGCCAAGGAGTGAAATTTTGCCGCATGTGAGTATTTTTTTTTTGAATTCATTTGATTTTTTTCGAAAATGAATACAATTGCCAATTTTTTGTAATTAGCCTAGCCCCGAAGTATTTTCTTTGAATTTTGGCAAATCCATCCTAACTTGTAAACCTCGCCGGTTTCGTTGGAACCCTTTTAAATTTGGAAAATAAGGCCAAAACTCAAAAATTTCCGCTTGAGCACCAAACAAATGCCCCAAAAACCCTCTTTTTAGAATACCCCAAAAATTTTGGGCTGTTTGCCAAATTTTTGGGAAAAATTTTGCAAAGGTTTCTGGGTTTTTTCCCCTAGTGAGCAAAATTTTGAGTATGTTCCCAAAAATTTTTTTCGATTTGCCCAATTTGATTTAAAATTGCCAAAATTCGTGCCATTAGTGTTTAGTTTTTAAGTTTTTGTGTTAAATTTTTTGGCAATCCACCCCAAACTTGAAAACTTGCCCCAGTTTGAAAAACCCCCGTTAAATTTTGTGAAGTATTCCCCAAACATGGTAAATTTTCGCATGATTTTTGGGCTAAAAAATCAAAAAATTTGTTAGAATGGCCAAAACCTTTGTTTATCGGGAAACAATTTTTACCAAATTTGAAAAAGGTTTCTAGTGTTTTCCCTATTGGTGCAATTTGAGTGTGTCCCCCAAAATTTTGGTGGATCTGTTTTTAACTTAATAAATTTACCCTCGTTCTTGAACTGTGTCTAGTTTGTTTGCATTTGCTTTGGGGTTTTTTGGAAATTTCCGTCCTAAAATCTTTTAAACAAACTGGCCCCGGGTTTCGGGCCCACCCTTCTATATTTATAAAATATGGGGGAAATTTGGGGAAAAATCCCCATGGTTTGCTGCATTGGCAAAGGTTTTTACGAAAAAAAGGGCCCGGGAAATTTAAATTCTATTTGCCACAATGTGGGCAAATTTGAATGGTTTTCGATTTTTTCCCCCAATGGGGTGAAATTTTCTACCGCAATGTGAGTTTGCTTTCTGATAATTTGATTTTTTTCCAACTGAATACAATTGCCGTCATTCGTGAAATTTAGTTTTATTTGAATATTTTCATGGGTTTTTTGGCAAATCCAACCAAATTTCATAAAGCTGCGTTTTGGGTTTTTGTAAACCCTGTTTAATTGGTGAAGAAAGGGCCCAAAACTTAAAAAATTTTGCATAGTTTGCTACAATTTCCAAAATTTAGTTAGAAGGGCCAAAAAAATTTGTTGTTTGCCACGTTTTTGGGAAAAATTTTGAAAAGGTTTTTCCTAGGTTTTCCCAGTGAGTGAAAATATGCCCCCCCCCCCCCCCCCCCCCAAATTTGCGTATGTTTGTCCACTTTTGGGTTTGACCCTCCCTCCAATTTGAGTAAAACTCCCGGGTCTTTGTGCCTTTTGCGCTAGTTTGAATTTTTGGGCTTTGGGAATTTTTTGGCAAATCCACCCCAAATTTTTCTTTAACCCTTTTCACCGGTTTCCCAAAACCCCGCTTAATTTGTGAACTATTGCCGAACTTGGAAAAATTTCGCACAAGTTTCCCTACAATTTTCTGGGAAGAATGGAAAAAAAAACATTGCTTTTAGCCATCAGTTTACCTAATTTGAAAGGGGTTTCTGGGTGTTTCCCAAATGAGGGGCAATTTGAATGTGTCTTCCCAAATTTGGGGCGATTTGTTTAACTTAAAAAATTTCCCCTCGTTTTTTTAAAAACCTTATGTGATTCTTGGATGATTTGGTTGGATTTTGGAAACCCCCCAACACAACTTCGTAAAGTTGCACCGATTTTTGGAACCCTTTTTAAATTTTTGTGAAATAGGGAAAAATTTTTTAAATTCGCCGAGTTTGCTACTTTGGGTCTAAATTTAAAAATTTGGGTAAGGGTTAAAAATTAAATTTCTTTTTGGGCCAAAATTTTTAGAAAATTTGGGGGAAAGGTTTTTTAGATTTTTTTCCCCAATGATTGCAATCGCCGCAATGTGAGTTTTTTTTTTCCGAATTCTTTTGTTTTGTTTCGAATGAATGAAATTTGTCTTTCATTTGTAATTGGGGGCTAGTCGAAGCTTTTCTTTGTTTTTTTGGAAAATCCCCCCCAAAACCTTCGTAAACTTGCGTTGGATTGTTAAAACCTTTTTTAAATTGGTGTTTTTAAGGGCCAAAACCAATAAATTCGCTAGAGCTCACTACGGCCCAAAAAACCTCTTTTAGTTTGGGCCCCAAAATTATTGCTTTTTCCACAATTTTGGAAAATTTTGAAAACGCTTCTAAAAGTTTTTCCAAATGATGGAATTTGAGTATGCTGTCCAAATTTGCTCGTTTGCTCCAACTAGAGTAAAATTGCCATCCTTGGCCCATTAGTGCTAGTTTTAAAGGGTTTTTGTTTTTGAATTTTTGGGTTGATCCACCCCAAACCTTCGTAAACTTGCACGTTTGAAAAAACCCTTTTTTAAATTTTTTAATTTTTGGCCAAATTTGGTAAATTTTGGCAAGTTTTTTCTAAATATACAAAATTTCTTTTAAAAAGGCCCAAAAAACTATTGCTATACCCCAAAATTTTTAAACTTATTTAAAAAGGTTTCTATTTTTTTTCCCCCAAACGATTAAAATTTGAGCGTGTTTTCCCCCAAATTTGGTGCTCCCTTTAAACTTAAAAAATTTGCCCTCATTCGTTTTTCTTGTTCTAGTTTTTAAACCTTTTTACATGGGGTTTTTGGAAAATTTCCGTCCCAACTTGAAAAAGAACCGCCCCCGGGTTTTCTGGCACCCTTCCCTATATTTATGAAATATGGCAAAACCCATGGTAAATTCCTGATTTTTTGCTGCTTTGGCTGGGTTAATAAATTGGCCAAAATTTAAATTTCTTTTTGGGCCAACAATGTCGGCAAATTTACAATGGTTTTTTTTAGATTTTTCCCCCCGGAATGAGTGAAATCTGCCGCAACGTGACTTGCTTTCGGGGTTAGTTTAAATTTTTTTCCAACATGAAAAAATTGCCATCATTCGTGAAATTAGTGCTCTTTCGTAATATTTTCATAGTTTTTTTTTGGCAAATCCTCCGAATTCGTAAAGTTGCTTTAGTTATAGAACTCTTTTTTAAATTGGGTTTGAAGAAAGGCCAAAAAACTTGGTAAATTCGCTGAGTTCGCTCCCAAGTCCAAAATTTTTTTTGGAATGGAAAAAATTTAATTGTTGTTTCTACGTTTTTGGGAAAAATTTTGAAAAAGGGAAAACCTAATTTTTTCCCTAGTGAGGGGCAATCTGCCGAAATTTTAAAGTAGGGCTATCCAGTTTGTTCGATTTGCTCCAATTTGGATTAAAAATGTCTTTATTCGTGCCATTAGCGCGTTTTTAAGTTTTTGCATTAAATTTTTGGAAAAACCCACCCCAACTTCGTAAGCCTGCCCCAATTTTGGCAAAACCCCCTTAAAATTTGTGAACAAATTGCCAAAAAATTTTTTGGTAAATTCACACGATTTTGTACAATATCTCTTTAAAGAATGGCTAAAAACCATTGCAAATTAAAGCCAAAATTTTTTAACCAAATTTGCAAGGTTTCTAGTGTTTTCCCCCTAATGAGTGCAAGGGACCGTGTTTTCCCCAAAAATTTGTGTGTTGTTTTCAATTAAAAATTTTTCCCTTTGTTCCGTCAAAATGTGCTCGTTAGATGCATTTGTATGGGAAATTTGGGCAATTCCATACAATTTTGGGAAAAGCCCGCGCTGGTTTGGGGGCCCCTTTTGTTTAATTTTTTAAAATATGGCAAAAATTGGAAAAATTGGGCACGAGTTTCCCAACTTTGTCGAAAGTTATGTTGAAAGGGCCCAAATTTTTAAATTTCTATTTCCCCAAATTTGGGCAATTTTGCAAAGGTTTCTAGATTTTTCCCCCCAAATGAGTGCAATCTGCCGCAATTGAGTATTTTTTTCCCAAATTCTTTTGATTTTTTTTGCCCATGAATCCCAATTGTCGTCATTTTTGAAATTGGGGCCGCTACCTCGAAGCTTTTTCTTTAAATTTTTTGGCAAATCCATCCCAACTTCGAAAACCCGGGCGCGGGTTTCGTTAGAAAACCCTGAAAAAATTTTTGGTGAAAAAAAGGGCCAAAACTCGGAAAAATTTCTCTTAAACTTGCTACGATGTAAAAATCTCTTTGGGAAAATAGCCAAAATTTTTCACTGTTTGCCAAAATTTTTGGGGAAAAATTTGAAAAGGTTTCTAGTTTTTTTTAAAAGTGAGGGGAAATTTTGAGTATCCCTGTCCAAATTTGTTCGATTTGCTCCAACTTGAGTAAAATTGTCATTCATCCATTAGTGCTAGCTTTAAGTTTTTGTATTAAAATTTTGGCAAAACCTCCTAACTTCATAAACTTGCCCCCTTTTGCAAAACCCTGCTTAATTTTTTTGAAGAAATTGCCAAATTTGGGTTTAATTTGAAACGATTTGCTACAATACCCAAAAAAATTTTTTGGGAATGGCAAAAACTGTTCCTTTTAGTTTACGTTTTTAAACAAATTCGCAACGGTTTCTTTTTTTTTTCCCCCAAAAGAGTACAATTTGTGCTGTTTTCCCCCAAATTTTTTTTTAATCTGTTTTAAATTTAAAAAATTTTGGCCCCTCATTGGGGGTCCTGTGTGTTTAGTTTATGCAATTCATCTTTTTTGGGCAATTTCTTTCCCAACTTCGTAAATAACCCCGCGTGGGTTTTAATGGAAACGCTTCAAATTATAAAATTTTTGGCAAAACCCTTGGTAAATTCGCAAAGTTTGCTGAATTGGCTGAGGTTACGTTACAATGGCTAAAAATTAATTCTTTTTTGGCTACGACGTGGGAAAAATTTTGAAAAAGGTTTTCCCAGATTTTTACCCCAATTTATGCAATTTGCCCCCAATGTGAGTTTTTTTCCCCAAAATTTTTTTTTGAATTTGTTTCGACAGGGAAAAAAATTTTGCCGTCATTCGTGAAAATTGGGGGTAGCCCCGAAGCATTTTCTTTGAATTTTGGCAAACCCTTTCCCCAACTCTTTAAACCCCTTGCGCGGGATGGGTTAAAAACCTTTTGTTTAAATTTGGGTGAAAAAAGGGCCCAAAAAACTGGGTTAAAATTCGCTTGACTTGTACGATTTTCCAAAATCTTTTTGGGAAAAAGGGCCAAAAAATTATTGTTTGTTTGCCAAAATTTTTGGGAAAAAAATTTTCCCAAAGGTTTCTAGATTTTTTTCCAAGTGGGGGAAATTTGAGTAGCTGTCCAAATTTGTTCGATTTGCCCCCAATTTGAGAAAAATTTCCCATCATTCATGCCTTTTAGTGTTGGTTTTAAAATTTTTTTGTATTGTTTTTTGGGTTTAGATCCATTCCCAATTCGAAAACTTGCCCCCGGGTTTGAAAAACCCCCGCTTAATTTGTGGGGAAATTCCCAAACTTGGTCAATATCATGATTTTGCTACAATATAAAAAAATTTCGTTAAAAAGGGCCCCAAATATTGCTATTAGCTACGTTTTTAAATAATTTGCAAAGGTTTTTTATTTTTTTTCCCAAAAAGAAAAAAATTTTTAGGGGTTCTTCCCAAATTTGTGTGATCTGCTTTAACTTAATAAATTTGCCCTTTTTCCCGTTTACTGTGTGCTATTTAAAGATTTGCATCGGATTTTGGAAATTTTGCCCCAAACTTCGAAAACAAACTGGGCCCTTTAGGGACCCTTCTATAATTATAAAATAGGGTGAAACTTAAAAAATTTTGGGGAAACGATTTTGGCTGCATTGGCTGAGGTTTCGTTACAATGGCCAAAATTTAAAATTCTACTTCCCCACAACTGGGGGCAAATTTGCAAAGGTTTCTGGGGGTTTCCCCAAATGAGTGCAATCTCCCGGGAAATTGAGCTTCCCTTTCTGAGTTAGTTTGATTTTTCTAACATGAATACAATTCCCGTCATTGGGTAATTAGGCTCTTTTGTAATTTTTTCAAAGATTTTGGGGAAAACCCAATCCGAACTTCGTAAAGTTGTGCTAGTTCTTTAGAACTCTGTTTTTGGTAAAAAAGGCCAAAATTTGGTAAATCGCAGGAGTTCGTACAATGTCCAAAATTTTTTAGAAATGGCCAAAATTTTTCGTTTTCTATGTTTTTTGGGGAAAATTTGAAAAGGGTTTTTTTGATTTTTCCCAAAGTGGGCCCAACTGCGGGAAATTTTGTTTTTGCTATCCACTTTTGTTCGATCCTCCAACTTGAGTAAAACTGCCGTCATTCGTGCCATTAGCGCTAGCTTGAAGTAGGGGGCTTTGGGTTTTTCCGCAAATCCACCCCAAACCCTTCGAAACCCCTTTGCCCCCGGGTTTGAAAAACCGTTTAATTTGTGAACTATTGCCGAATTTGGGTAAATTCGCACGAGTTTCTACAATATCTCGTTGGGATTGGCCAAAACCATTGCTTTTAAGCCACTTTTTTAAACCAAATTTTGAAAGGGTTTTCCCTTGTTTTTTCCCCCAAATGAGGGGCAATTTGAGCGTGCCCTTCCCAAAAAAATTGTTTGAACTGTTTTAAAACTTAAAAAATTTTGCCCTCTTTCCCCTTTTGTAGGGTTGTGCTATTTGATGCAATTGCTTTGGGTTTTTTGGAAATTTTTCACCCAAACTTCGTAAAAAAAACTCCGCCCTTTTTTTGTGGAATGTTTCTATATTTAGGGAAAAAAGGCAAAACTTGGAAAATTCACCGAGTTTGCCCCCAATTGTTGGAAAGTTACGTTGTAATGGCAAAAATTTTAATTCTATTTGCCACAACTTCAGAAATTTTTTGCAAATTTTTTCTAGAGTTTTCCCCAAAATGAGTGCAATAACCCCCAATGTGGTTTTTTTTCCCGAATTTCGTTTGTTTTGGGTTTGGGCTTTAATCCCAATTTGCCATTTTGTGAAATTTGGGCACTACTCAATTTTTTTTCCCCTTTTAAATTTTGGCAAACCCAAATCCCAACTTCTTTTAAACCTCGCGGGGTTCTTTTAGAACGTTTGTTTAATTGGTGAAATAAGGCCAAAACCCCGGGAAATTCCTTGGCACGCAAACGATTCAAAAAATTTTGTTGAAGGGCCCAAAATTATTGCTTTTTCCCAAACCAAATTTTGGAAACTTTGAAAAGGTTTCTAGATTTTTCCAAGTGAGGGGAAATTTAAGTTCCCCTGTCAAAATTTTGTTCGTTTTGGGCCCCAAACTTGAGAAAAAATTGTCATTCTTTCCCCATTAGTGCAAAGTTTTAAAAGCTTTTGAAAAGGGGGGTTTTTGGCAAAACCATCCCAACTTCAAAAATTGCACCGGTTTGCAAAACCCCCCCGTTTAAATTTTTGTAAAGTTTTTCCAAAAATTTGGGGTAAATTTCCCCATGATTTTGCTAAAAAATCCAAAATTTTTTTTTAGAATGGCCAAAACTGTTGTTTTTTAGTTTTCAATTTTAACAAATTCGAAAAGGGTTTTCTTTTTTTTTCCCCAAATTAGTAAAATTTGAGTGTGTTTTTTCCCAAATTTTTTGTTTCTGTTTTAACTTAAAAAAATTTGCCCCGATTGGGTTACTGTGTGTAGTTTGATGAAATTTGAAGGTTTTTTGGGCCAATTTTTTCCCAATTTTCGAAAACAAAACCACGCGGGTTTTTGTGGAACGCTTCTATATTTATGAAAATGGAAAATTGGTAAATTCGTATGGGGTTGGCTGCATTGGCTGAGGTTACGATAAAATTTGGCCCCGAAATTAATTCTTTTTGCCACAACGGGCAAATTTTGGGCAAAGGTTTCTAGAGTTTTACCCCAATGAGTGCAATTTGCCGTAATGTGAAATGTTTTCCGAATTCTTTTGGGATTTGTTTCGAAAAAATTTAAAATTTGCCCTCATCGGTGAAATTTGGGCCTAGCTCGAAGCATTTTCTTTAAATTTTTTAAAAAATTTCCATCCCAATTTAAAAAAACCTGCGCTGGTTCTTTTTAAAACCCTGTTTAATTGGTAAAAAATAAACCCAAAAAATCGGAAAATTTCGCACGAGTTCACTACAATTTTCAAAATTTTCGTTAAAAAGGGCCCAAAAAATTTAAAATTGCTGTTTGCCACGTTTTGAAAAATTTTGAAAAGGTTCTAGATTTTTCCTTAGTGTGTGAAAAATCTTCGAAATTTGAGTTTTCTTCCAAAGTCTATTTGATTTGCTCAAAATTTTAAGTAAAACTGCCATTTTCGTGCCTTAGTGCTAGCTTGAAGTATTTAAGAAATTTGAATTTTAGTAAACCATCCTAATTTCGTAACCCTACACCGATTTGCAAAGCCCCATTAATTTGTGAACAAATTCCCGAACTTGGAAAAATTTCCCAATTTTTAAATTTTGTACAAAAATCTCGTTAGAATAGCCAAAACCTTTGCAAATTCCCCAAAATTTTTTCCCAAATTTTGCAAGGGTTTCCAGTGTTTTCCCTAATGAGTAAATTTGAGTGTGTCCCCCCAAAATTTTGTGTGATTTGCTTCGGCTTAAAAAATTTTCCCCCAATTCGTGTATGTATGCTTGTGGTTGCTTTGGGCATTGGATTTGGAAATTTTCCATCCCAATTTCCCAAAAACACGCCCGGTTTAGGGAAACCTTCCCAAATTTTTTTGAAACATGGCAAAATTGGGTTAAATCGCACGATTTTGCTACTTTTTCCTAAATTTTACGTTGCAAGGGAAAAATTTAATTCTATTACCATAACTTTGAAAATTTGCAAAGGTTTTTTAGGTTTTCCCAAGGGTTGTTTTCTGCCTTGCACGGGTTTTTGTGGCCCCTTTTTCTAAATTTATAAAAAAGGGCGAAACTTGGAAAAATTTGCAGGGAGTTAGCACATTAGCTAAGGTTTCGTTAAAAAGGGCCAAAAATTTAATTTGTTTCCAAATGTTGGAAAATTTTTGCAAAGGTTTTTTTGTTTTTTCCCCCCAATGAGTGCACTCTGCCCCCAACATGAGAATTTTTTCCCCGAATTGTTTAAATTTGTTCCCCCCATGAATACAATTGCCGTCATTCGTGAAAATTAGTGCTATTTTGTGTATTTTCATAGATTTTTGGGGCCCAAACCAACCGAACTTCGAAAACCTGTGCGGTTTTTCTTTAAAACCCTTTTTAAAAATGGGTGAAGTAAGGCCAAAACTTAGTAAATTCCCACGAGTTCGCTACAGTGCCCAAAATTTCATTAGAATGGGCCAAAAATTTAAATTTGATTTTTCCACGTTTTTGGAAAAAATTTAAAAAAGGGTTTTTCTCGAGTTTTCCCTAGTGAGTGAAATTGTCAAAATTTTTGAGTATGCGGGTCCACATTTTTTTTTAAATTTTTTTGGTCCAATTTTGGAAAAAATTTCCCTTTTAATTCGGCCATTAGTGTTAGTTTTAAAGTATTTGCATTAAATTTTGGCAAATCTATCCCAACTTTTTTTAAGGCCCTTACACCGGTTTGAAAAACCCTTGTTTAAATTTTTGTGAAAAATTGCCAAAAACTTGGAAAATTTTCGCATAAAATTTTGCTACGATATCTTTTTTTGGAAAGGGAAAAAAAACCATTGCAAATTACCCCAAAATTTTTACCTAATTTGAAAGGGGTTTTCTGGTTTTTTTCCCTAATGTTCCCAATTTTGAGGGTGCCCTTCCCAAATTTGGGGTGTTTTGGCTTCACCCTTAATAAATTTCCCCTTTGTTTTGAACTGTGTGTTTGGGTTGGATGCATTTGTTTGGGGTTTTTAAAGAAATTTCCCAACCCCAACATCTAAACCGGGCCCCGGTTTGGGGAAAACCCCCCTTGTTTAAATTTTGTGAAATATGGAAAACTTGGTAAACTCACATGAGTTTGCTACATTGTCTAAAGTTACTTTCCCAAGGGCCCAAAAAAAAAAATTTCAAATTAGCCATAACTTAAAAGCAAATTTGCAAAGGTTTCTAGATTTTTCCCCCAAGGGTGAAAATTCCACCTTTGGTGGTATGTTTTTAAATTTTAAATTTATTTTTTCCAACATGAATAAAATTTGGGCCTTTCATTCGTTTTAATTTTTTTTCTAGCTCGCACCGCCATTTTTTAAATTTTTGGGAAAAATCCATCTCAATTTTCGAAAAACCTGCTTTTGGTTTTTTTTGAACCCTGTTTAATTGGTGAAATAACCCCAAAAAATTAGAAAATTTCACTCGAGTAAAACTCGTTTTCCCCAAAACCCGGGTTGTTTGGCCAAAAAAATTGTTTTTTGCCTCAATTTTGGAAAATTTGAAAAAGTTTTTTAGGTTTTTTGCTAGTGAAGGGGAATTTGAGTATGCTGTTCAAAATTGTTCGATTTGCTCCAACAAATTTAAAATTGCTTTCATTGTGTTCCTTTAGTGCAATTTTAAAAGTTTTTTTTTTGAATTTTGGCAGATCCATCCCAAACTTCGTAAATTTGGGCACCGATTTGCAAAACCCCTTTAATTTGTAAAGTTTTACCAAACTTGGAAAAATTTTGCATAAGTTTGGGCTGCATTAGCTGGGGTTTAAACGTTACAAGGGCCAAAAATTTAAATTCTTTTTTGCCCCCAACGTTGGCAAATTTGAAAAAGGTTTTTCTAGCTTTTTCCCCCCCAATGAGGGCACTCTGCCGAAAAGTGAGCATGTTTTTCAAAATTATTTTTAAATTTGTTCCAAAATGAATAAAAATTCCCCACATTCTTTGAAAATTTAGTGCAAATTTGTATTTTTTTCTTAGAGTTTTAGAAAAATTCACCCGGACTTCGAAAACCCTGTGCTGTTCTTTAAAACCCCCCAATTTTAAAATTGGTGAAGTAGGGCTAAAACTTAGAAAATTCGCACGAGTTCGTAAAAATTTTAAAAATTTTTTCTTAAAAATGGCCAAAATTATTGCTATTTGCCACGATTTTGGAAAATTTGGGAAAAGGGGTTTTTTTCCTAAAAAGGTTTTCCCAGTGAGGGGAAAAATCTGTGCTTTTTGAGTTGCACCAGATTCCCTCAATTTACCCCAAACTTGATTTAAAATTTGGGCCATAAATTGTGCCATTAGTGCTATATAGAGATCAGGACGTTTCTAACTTTTGGGAGCTGGTTAAACCCAAAACGACCTTTAAAAGGGTATGGGGGGTTTCTTATGACACGATCACGGGCCAAACGAGGAATGAGGATTGCAAGGATTGATTAGGGAACTTCAGGAGCAAGAGGTGATTCGACACAATTTCTAACACAAATCCTAAGCTCCTGAATTTTTTTTTATATCAAAGTGGGGACGAAGCGGAGGGCATCAGGGAATGGATAGAAAAGACTGACGCGAACCCCAGATATTGATCTAAGAAACCCCCCCAAAACCAAAAGAGGATTAAAAACCCAAAAAATCGAAATTGAATCAATATTGTGGTAACCCCACCCCCAATCGAACCCCCCCTTAAACCTAAATTATCAAGTATCGATTTCTTTAAATGTTTTAAAATTAAGAAAACCCAAAGGGAGTTTTATTGCTAGAACCCCAAAAGGAAAAGAGAATTCTCTCAAATTTATTTTTATTTAAAAATCGATCAATGGGCCTTTCAAATTCCTACCCAAAGGGGTTTATAATGGTCAAAAAAAGAAAGCTGGATGTGACCTTTCAAATGTCAAACCCAAGGGATTTTTTAATGGAAAAAATTATAAGTTGGTGGGGTTTAAATACATCTAAGCCGGCTTTGAAATGAAAAGACAAAAACAACGTTAAGCTGTCTATCCATTGGTGATGTCCTCCCCCTTCGTCCCCACTTTGATATATGAAAATTCACGAGCTTAGGGCTTTTTTTTAGAGGGTTTTGTTTTGGTTTAAACCCTTTTTCTGAAGTTTTCCCTAATCAAAACCTTACATTCCCCCCCTTTATTCGCTTTTGGGCCATATTTGTTCTAGGGCCCTCATACCTTGTAAAGGATCATTGGCCCTTTTACTAAACCTGGGTGGTTTTATGTTTTTTTAATCTCTATCATTCCCCCCCTTTCCCCGAAAGGATTCGGGCCCTTTAGTCACCTGCATTTATTTTAACGAAAATTTAAAAAAAATTTAAAGTAGGGGCTTACAATTTCGTATTAACTTGGCTAATCCAGTTTGGAAGCTTTTTCTTGATGAGCTCTAAAAACTTTTAAAGGACCGTTTCCCCCGAGGATGTTTTTTTGGGGCTTTCCGCTGTGTAGCCAAAACCTACTTTTTTCAAATGTAACCGAAATCATTCCCCGTTGAAAGGTAAGCTTGACACGACCCTTGTTTTTCTTGTTGAGGGATTTGTGCAATTCTTCTTTTCAATGGTTTGGTCGAGCCTTAGGAGCAATTCCCTAACTAAATTGCTTTTTCTCTTTCCAAACTTAAACCACGCAAAAAAAAAGATAGAAAAAAGCCCTGAATAAATACCCGGAAGGGGTTTTTCCGATGGGGTAAGCAAATAGTTAGGGGAAAAATGTCCCAACCCTGAAGATTATTAAGTAAAAGACCCACACAATTCTTCTTTTATTTAGGCAATGATATTTGATGAGAATAAAAAAGTGAAAGAATTAAAACTAAATGTGTAAAAAAAAGAATTTTGGGTTTAAAAAGGGTGAATGGATGGTTTGGGGAAAAAAGAACTAACCCCCCCAATTTTTTTCAAAACATATTGCCCTTTATGTTATAATAACTTATAGCTATATGGGAAATTTTTCAAGAAATTTTTTTTTACAAAACCTTTAAACCTTTTTCAAGTTTTAAGGTATCAAAAAACCCGATTTAATTTAAAGCTCCCCCTAATTAAAAAAATGGAGGGTTTAATTTCGATCATAAAATTTTCCCAAAATTTTAAAAGATTGCCAATATCTTTAAAAAAAATTTTCCTAATCACTTAGGGGAAAAAATTTTTTTAAAAAAAATATTGCAAGAAAAATTAGGTCAATTTCTAAAAAAAATTTAATAACGCCCCCTTCCGCATAAAAATTTTTAAAATCTTACTTGAGAATTTCCCCTTTTTTAAATTTCCCAAATTTCCTTTCCCAGGCATTTAAATTTTTTATGCCCTTTATTTCAATGAAAAAAATACAATTCTAGTAGAAATTTTTCATATGAAATTTTTGCATATCTATATGTCCTATAACCTAATTCAATGATTTATTTTTGTTCAATTTTTTGGCTTCATCCCTGTTTCCCCAAAAATGAATTTTGAACATTTGGTGTGGATTGCATAAAAACAATTTTAATGAATAGGTGAATGAAAATTTATATTGAATAATAAAATAAAAAGATTAATTGGGATAAAAGAAAAAAAAATAAATGAAAAAATTGCCATAATCTTCAAGATTTTTAGAAATTCAATCTTCCAAAAAATTCCTAGAATTCTTCAATTAAAAAAAAACTTCAGCAAGGTAATAATTTCCCCTTTAAAAAATAAAATTGGGAATAACATTTAAAAGGGGAAAAAAATTAAAGGGGAAAAAAAAATCCTAGAAAAAAAGAATGCCCCCATAGGTTTACGCAAGGGGTCCCATTTTTAGATTTTAAAGAGGAGGAGGGGTAAAGGTTGGTTTATGAGGAAATTTAAATCGGTTTAAAACAAAACAAGATAAGTTTTGGGGGAAAATTTTTCCCCTGGACATCCCCTAAATAGTCGAGGCCCGGGGGGCTTTTAAAAGCAATTTTTTTCCCTTTTGGGTTCTTCATTTTTTTTTAACAACCCCTAATTAACTTGTATTTTCTTTTAAAGGCCTAAAACCTGAATTTTTTTAAAAAAACCCCTTAATTTAAATACCATTTCTTTTTATTTTCTTATAATGTTGAAAAAAATTTAATATAAATCCTAAAAGAAAAAATAAGTATAGGTGTCTTAACACCTTTTAAAATCAACCCAAATTTGTTTGGAGGAAGGGTTAAATATCCCAAAGGGGGTCAAAGGGTTAAATCCATAACAATCTCAAATGGGGGAGTATGATGTAGTAGAAGCACAACTTATTGTAAAGCAAATTCAACATGAGGCAAAAAATTTTCCCCCCCCCTTTTTTTAAGTTCTATTTCAAAACAGCATGGGAACCCAAATTTTGAAGGGGGGCCTATTAACTACTTCCCTTTGACCTTTCCCCTTGGGGGATGGTAACAGTAAAAATAACAAATTTATTCCCAATCGGTTCCACAAAGGCGCCAAAAAAAGGTTTAGAAAACCCTTTAAAATCCCCATCAACCTTTCTATAGATCTTGGCAGGGCCCTGTAAAAAACACAATTTTTTAAAGAATAAAACGCGGGATGTGTTGAAACATTGTTTTTTGAACAAGCAATAAAGTGAGCCCTTTTGCTAAACTTTCAACCCAAAAACAAATTGCTATTTCCCTTTCCATTTCTAGATCGTGGCAAACCCAGAACAAAGTCCATAGAAATTCAGTCCCCAAAGGGTGATGAGGGACGGGGTTTGGAAAGTTTTTCTCCATGTGGGATTTCTTTGGTTTTGCCTGTTTTTCACACAAAGCAATTTTTTTCCCCCATAGCTTTCCCCTCATGTTTCATCCCAGGGGCCCCCAAAAAGGTCAAGCAAAAAGTTCCCAAAATTTTTGTGTATACCAAAGTGCCCCCATTGTCTACCCCCATGGTTTTCTTTTCCCAAAAAGGCCAAATCCCGCAAAAAAATTTAGGAAAGGGAAAGCTTTTTTTTCTTAAAAAAAAAACCCCTTATGCTTTAAAAAACAAAAATATCATCCCCAAAAAAAACACTCCACACTTACCAAAATCAGATCATTTTCATACAAATTTCCCTTTAAAAAACCAAATCCAAGGGAATTTTGAAAGTAAAGGGTTAGAAGAAAAACCTTGGACAGTTTCATCAGCCACTCCCTTTTTCTTTTCCTTCTTTATTTGATAACTTTAAGGGAAAAATTTCAATAAAAATTTCCCTCCACCTAGCAGGGCCCTTTTGTTCAACTTAAACCCCGAGTCTTCAAAAATTTCAAACTCTTTTGATCTAATGGGATAATGAAGTCCTTGGGGAAAAGTGATGTTTCTCAAAAAACCCTTGCAAGCACAACTAAAGGGCTTAAGGAAAACAAAACTCAAGTCAACAACCCAAACCCGGGTTTCCAAAAGGGGCAAAAAAGGCGTGAACAAATTTAAGATGCAATGAAAACCAAAAACTCAATTTTGCAATTTTTGTACCACAAAAATAAAACTCTTTTAACAACACACTAATCACATAGAATCCCACTGAAAATCCTTTAAATTCAAAAAAAAACTTCAATTTAAGAACTCCTTCCCACAAGTATAATCACGTTTTAAGAGGGATTCTTCAAGGATGAAACCGAATTAAATGCAAAAATTTAAAAGTAAACCCCAAAAATTCGAAAATAATAAGAAGAAAAACTAACCAAGAACTATACAATCCCCCCCTAGATATGACACAAGAGAGGAAAAGGGAAAACATAACAAAATGGAATTGAAAACTACTCACAAATTTTAAGGTTTTTGCATCTCCCCCAAAAAAATTTTTAATTTGGGATTGAAATTGTAAAGTCTAATGACAATTAGGGAACCCCTAAATTTTCAGGGGAAAATGAAATCCAAAATTTTGCCCAAAAAATGGGCCCCCCCCAAAACCCCTCTTTAAGCAAGTATTTATACTTGCTTTCTCTTTGGGGGAAAAAGTGCTCAAAATTACAAGTTTTTCTTTCTTTTTTTAAAAAGGCTAACCCTAAAATGAAAATTACAAAAAAATAAAATGTCCCAAAAACCCCCAAAGTTCATAAAAAAGTAAATATAAAAAAAGAAATGGTCCTTCATGATGCCCGTCTTTTAAAAGGTTTTTTAAACAGGGTTTTTTGACAAAACCTTTATTTTGCCCGCATAAGGGGGTTTTTTCATCCCGTAGGACTGACAAAAGAACCTGTTGAAATGCCCTCAAAATTATAGTGCAAAAATTGAAAATAGGTTTTGATTTTTTCAAGGTTAGGTTTCTCTAGCAAAACCCCCAAAAAATTGATTTTTTGGGGACCCTTTGCTCGGGGCCCCTTTTATAGGTCCTGGGAAAAGTCGTTTCCCATCATCTCCTCGGCTTCTGGAAGATTTGCCCCCAAATCTGATGGATCTTAGCAAATCCCCCTCTGCTAATTTAAAGGGGAAAAGGGTTTTTTTAAAGTTTTTAAAAATGGGTGATACTTTCCTTAAATTTTCCTAGTAATTCGCTGCGGAAAAAAATTGGTTTTTTGTGCGCTTTAAGGGCCCCAAATGGTCCGTCTGGGTCTAGGAGATATTCCGTGACCCTTTTTTTGTGGAAACCTATCCCCGCTAAGTTAATCCAGACAAGCACCCCGGATTTTTAGAGATGAATTTTTTTTGTGCCGTTTCCCTGGATCCTATTTGGGTTTCCCAGGGCTTTGAAGGGGTTTGTGGTTTGATTTATTGATGTGGGTTTAATCAGTTTTTGCTCGGTCAATTCCACTAAGACTTTCTTCCTTCGTCGCTAGTCCCGCTATAAATCCAATGGGAAAGGAAGGGGTTTTAGCCATAAACAACTTCCCAAAGGGGGGGTTTCGGGTGAACATGGTGGAACCAAATTTTAAGCGAACTCAACAATAGGAAGACACAAGTTCCCAAACAATAAGATTCTTGCCCAAAAGTTCTTTGAGAAGATTCCCAAGCGTGCGGGTTTAAAAAACCTTTTGGGTTTTTCCCTCAGTCCCGGGGGTGGCCCGAGGTACTGTACATCAGTTTGACCCCGTCTTTTCCCCTAGTGTTTTTTTTCCAAAAAAAAACAAGGAAAATTTTTTATCTCGGGCTAACACTATGGGTGTGTGGAACTCCCTGTAATTTTTAAATTTCCTGCACAAAAAAGGGTTGCAATTTTTAAAAAGCATCGTCTGTTTTGTGGCATGGTACAAAGCAAAGACATTTTTGGGTGAATCATTCAACAACAACCATAATAGAGTTTTTTCCCCCCTTTTTTTCCCAAGTAAATCCCCAAAACAAAAAACCCTGCTGATAAAAGTTCACAGTTTAGTGGGTTTGGTTAAAAAGGGATATATTCACCCTACGCACCTTTTTCCCCCCCCCCTTTGGGTTTTTGCCAAAAAACCACACCCCTTTTGTACCCCCCAAAGGACTTTCCCTTTCCCAAAACCTTTCCCCCTTAAAAAAATTCTCCCTCAATATGGGTAGAGGTTTTCTTTCTCACCCAAAAAAACCCCCACAAACCACCCGCTTTTGGGTTTTCCCCACCAAAAATTCCCTCACAGATCTAGATGGAATACCCTAGTTTTTCTGTTTATACGAAAACCATCTATCACACAATTTTAAAACCAAAAACCCTACATCCCGCCTTTTCCCAAACACCTCTCCATGAAAAATTTTAAAAATTCCCCATAAAAATACATATTTTTTCCTTCAAAAAGCTCAAAACCAGTAATTTTTTACTTAAAAGAAATGATAAGACATACCGTCGTTGGGTAAAGCATCAGCAAAAAATTTTTTGATTGCCCATTTTTTTTACTTAATTTACAAAAAGCAAAGCCCTCCTAGGGAAAATTCCCCCCACTTAGCCTGGGGCCCTTTGACAAATTATTTTTTTTTGTCCCCTGAAATTTTTCAAAAAATTCATGTCTGTATAAATAATAAAATCCTTCGAGAGGGGGGATAATGCTGCCCCCGCAGGGGAGCCCTCACTAAGGAAGAAAAAAATTTTCCTTTTAAAAATATAGAAAGTTCAAAGTTGCTTTTTACTTTAACTTTTCACTAAAATAAGCTATGGTTCCCTTTTTCCTGCATTAATTTCAACACCAATTCTAATCCCTGAAGCCCTCACAAACCAAAATTTAAAAAAATTTGGCAAAAACAGGTAAGAACAGAATGGGGCCCAAAAAGTTTTTTTTTAAAACTCTTCAAAAATTCTCTAGGCCTTTTCACCAAAAAAAAAAGGGAAAATCTTCTTAGTCATTTTTGTGAGAGGCTGACAATGTAATAAAATTTGGAAAAAAGCGTTATAAAAGGATGCAAACCCATGAAAAAATTTTTACCTCATAAAAATTAAATGGGTTTGGCCATTCGTTTAAATTTCCCTCACTTTTTCCTCATCCAACCCAAAAACCTTGCACCTGACAAACAAAGCCTAAAAAAGTTACCTTTGTTTAGCAAAAAGAAAACTTCTGAAAAATTTGCAAAAAAGGGTGTTTGTTTTCTTCAAAACTAAGAAAACTCCCCAAGAGGGTCCACTGTTTTTTCTAGGGCTTTGGGTTTAGATCAGGGAAAATCATCAAAATAAACAAAAAAACAATTTTTTCCCCCAAAAAAAAACTCTTTCAATTTCATGGGTTTATCAAACTCATAAAAAAATACTAGGAATACTTTAAAACCCAAAAGGGGATAAACCCAACCTTTTTTTCATCCACGGAAAATTTTTTTAAAACGGGCTTCCATTCATTTCCCCCTTGCTTTTCCGAATCTGGTGATAACCGCTTTTAAGATCAAATTTAGGAAAATCTGTGAAACCCAAAAGCTCATCCCAAAATAAACATTTAAGTCTAGGGAAAAGGATACCCGTATTTAATGTGATTTTGTTTTATGGCTTTTGCTATCGATACCAATTCTCCAAGTTTTCCCTCCTTTTGGGGGAAAAAGAAGGGCGGGGAAAAGCGCCTTTGGGGTTTAAAAACTCCCCCTTTAAAAAACCCCGGTTCCACCAATTCATCTACCCAATTTTTTTCAATTCCTTTTGCCCTCCCCAAATTTTATTTCGTTTTGCAGGTCGGTTTGGTAAAACAACTGGCATAAGAAACAAAAGCATGCTCTTTCCTTCTTAAAGGGGGGTAATCCTACGGAAAAACTCAGGGAAAAATGTTTGTATACCCCAAATTTTAAAACCGGGGAAAAATGCGGGGGTAAGACTGTGATTCCCCAAAACCCAAAAAACATCTCAAAAGAAACAAGTATGTTGGAGCCTCTTTATGCGAGATCGGTTTGATCGGATTCCTAACTGATACGAACCATGCCAACGTATGAAGAAACCCAATACCAATACGTTCGGAATTCGTTACCTAAGATGCCAAACACCCTCAAGTGGAAACCGCGACCCGTTGTCTATAAGTGAGACAAAAACCTTGGTATAATATGAAGACGCCACAATCGGGATGAAAGACCGATTGATAAGTCGAGATGAACGCCATGGAAATAAAATTCGATAAGTTCTAGATTAGTTCTTAAAAGAACCAAGAGAGGAATTCTCTCAAAAGTGTTTTCAAACTTTCAATGTTGTATATGTTCTATATTCTCTAACCCTAGGAGCTTTATATTAGGGTTACAATTTGTGACAATAAACGTCCAAAACGACGTCACTTCAATAAGTGCATAAAATAACAAAATAAGATAAAAGGCCAGCGTTGGGGAGATACACGGCCGTGTACTTTTCTATGGAAATTCTGGCAACATACACGACCGTGTACTTCTAGTCGTGTATCTTTCTGTGGAAATTCTTGATACCATACACGGCCATGCCTTTTAGCCGTGTGTATGGTCGTGTATGATTCTGTGTAACCTTGAGACTCCTACACGGCCGTGCCTTGAAAAGACACGCTCTCTTCATCCGGTATCCATTATGACTTGTACAAGAGCAAGGGAATTCCCATGGTTATTCCAATCCTTTCCAACTTCATGATTGCTCCAATCCTTTTTGGCTTCATGGACATCCATTATCAACCCGTTAAGTGCTTCCTTGAATCGTTTCGCTCAATTTCTTGTAATTGGTCCAGGTGGCACTTCAAGAGGATCCACATTCCTTCTTCCGGCTTGGTTCTCATCATGGATCTCATCATTCCCCTCCTCTTGAAAGGGATTTGTCCTCAAATCATCACCTACATCAAAAGGACTCAGATCAGTAACATTAAATGTGGCACTTACTTGATACTCACCAGGCAAATCTATCTTGTATGCATTATCGTTGATGCACTCAAGAATTTGAAATGGTCCATCGCCTCTAGGAAGTAAGTTAGATTGACACTGTGTAGGAAACCGCTCTTTGCGCATGTGAACCTAAACCCAGTCTCCAGGTTTAAAGACAGCTTGTCGACGACCCTTGTTGGCTTGTTTCACATACTGCTCTGTTCTTCGCTCAATGTTTAGCCTTGCCTTCTCATGGATCTGTTTAACAAATTCTGCTTTCTTCTTGCCATCTAGATTAACATACTCAGAAATAGGAAAAGGTGATAAATCTAAAGGAGTTAGTGGATTAAAACCATACACAATTTCAAAAGGAGTAAATTTAGTAGTAGAATGTACTATACGGTTATAGGCAAATTCAACATGTGGCAAACAATCCTCCCAACTTTTAATATTCTTTTTAATTACAGCCCTCAACAAAGTAGATAAAGTTCGATTTACTACCTCAGTTTGACCATCAGTCTGTGGATGACAAGTAGTAGAAAACAATAACTTAGTTCCTAACTTAGCCCATAAGGTCTTGTAGAGTAGCTCAAGAACTTAAAATCTCTATCTGAT
>JBBMOL010001438.1:0-39406 GCA_037954665.1 Laguncularia racemosa | reverse complement strand
TCTCCTGAAAGTTTCTTAGCTGCATTCAATAAAAGAAAAAAGGAATTAAAAGGGACAAGCTTTCTGTTTTTCAAAGATGCCAAAAAACCCATTTACAGTCATCTCGGTATAAAAGGAAGACACCCGAGCAATACTTTGTAATTAACGAAATAAGGAAAATCCATCGTAATTAAAAGAAGCCGGCTGTCAAGGCCGGCCAGGCCGAAAAATGTAAAGGTGGCTTCAAAGCCGGCAGCGTATATGTAAAGGCTGGCTTCAAGGCCCGGAAGCCTTGATCCGGGGAAGGTTCTTCCACTTGTTTTCCATCACATTAAGTTCCCTTTGATCATCCCTTCCCCCCAAAGCTTTGGATTCCTTGAAGCTTCTCACTTGTGATGTTTATCAAACCCTGTACATGAAAATTTAGGATTTGTTGAGCTTCTTAGCTCGGGATCTTGGATTGGTCCTTGGGTAGGCTTATTGGACTTGAATCCCTTTAACCTTAAAGGCCACACCCTTGAATCAAATCTTATTTCTAATTGGGTTGAAACAGTGGCCTTCAAAATCCCTTCTTCCTAAAAAGGGATTATGTCCTAAAATCAAAAGAATTCCCAATCAAGGCTCCGGCCAGCGCCTTTAAATTGCCTTTAACATTTACATAACCTGGGTTGGGGGTTAAAACCCTTCTTAAACGAGTTTTTTTATTCTTAATTATCTGTATTGGCCCGGGTTTTTCCCAGAAAGGGTTAAAGGGGGGTTTTTTCCTTTGTAATGGAAACCCTCTTCCTTTGCGAAAATGCAAAACCAAAACAATTTTTCCTGTAAAAATCAGGTTCTTGCCCTTTTCACCCCTTTGAACCAAAACTCTTGGTTTGATTCTAATCCTTCTTTTTTTGGGGTTTGTGCCTTTCACAATCTGCCGAAATCGCATAAAAATTTCACAAATTTGTTTGTTGGTAATTTTGGATTAAATAATAATTTATGGTTTAAAACCCCTACAACAATCTCAATTTTGGTGAAGAAATAGTAGGAATACAAGCCTAATTTTTTTCCCCGGACTCCCAAAAATTTGGTTTTGGCAATTTTCGTCTTTTCCTCATGTTGCCCTCAAAATTTTTGAATTCACCCTTAAAACTACCCAGTTTGCATCAGTTGGGGTGAACCTTTTTTGAAAATTTATTTCCCAACTTTCCCCACAATACTCCCCAAAAAAATGCCCCCAAAAAAAAAAATTTTTACATCTCGATCACTAACAATTCCCTCCTAGGTAGGGCCATTAAAACCATTACCTCTCTAAAAACAAATCGGGCAATGTGTATACATCATCGGTTTTTTTAAAAGGAAATTGAAATGAGCCTTTTTAAACTAAACCTATAAACCACAAAAAAGATGCTATCTCAAACCTTTCCATCCTTTTTTAACCCAAGGGCCAAAATCTAAAAGAAAAACAGCGGGCCCAAAGGGTTCATCGGGAAAAAGGCATTGGTGAAATCCCAATTTTCCATTGGTTTTATTTTAGATTTTCCCTTTCCCTACATGTGACACATTTTGACAAACTTTATGCAAAACATGTCTCTTTCCCGGGCCCAAAAAAAAAAATGTTGATCAGCAAAATCATAGGTCTTGTTTTCCCCCAAAAATTTTGCCCCCATTAACCCCCCCTCCAGGGTTTTCCTTAACTAGTAATTTTCCCTCAAAAAACCCTTTGGGAAACACAACTTACTTTTCTTAAACAAAAAATCCATAAAATCCCAAATTTAAATCATTTACCCATTCCCGTCAATACAAGCAACAAAAATCTCAGAAAAATTAACATAATGGGGGTACAGCTCCTTTACCAACCAAATCCTAAAAAAAGGGGTCCCTAAAGATTTTAAGTAAATTGTACCTTCTTGACAGCGCATCAAAACCCAATGTTCCCTTACCCGGGCTTGTCCCCTTCACATAAGGGAAGGTCTCAATAAATTTCCACCCTTTTTGGAAAGTCCCCCTTTTCAGTTTTATTTTTTGCCTTTTAAAAGTTTCAGGCTCCGGGTCTATGTGTATAAAAAAACCCCCTTTTGGGCCCCATAGATATTTTTTTTTTCCAACCCTGCAGTGAGCGTCCTAAGGAAAATAGCTCCTTATCATTTTTGGGGAAATTTTCAGTGCTCCCCCAACTTAATTTTTGGGCTGAAATACATTAGTGGCCTTGACCTGCATCAATAAAAGCTCCAATCCCTATGCCACTAGATCAAAACTAAAATCTAAAAATTTTTTTCAAAATCAGGAAAAAGCAAGTAGGGGGTTGCATTACACAATTTATTTTTAAAGTTCTTTGAATCATTTTTCGTGCATCACCCCAAGAAAAACTAACTTTCCCTTTTTTTACAATTCATTCAAAGGTGGGCTAGGGCTAAAATCTCAAAGAACCCCTATAGAAACCGGGCAAGCCCCAATAAAAACCCCTCACCTCACAGCAGCCCTTAGGTCTAGGCCCCCTCCTAAATGGTTTTCCACTTCCTTAAACAACCTCGACCCCTTTGACTAAAACACAATAAATCCAAAAAAATTTTAAACCCTACCCCAAGCAGAAACTCATTTCTTAAGTTTTGCAAACAAGTTTTTTTTCCCCCTCTCAGTTTTGTTAACACCAAACTCACAGCATAACATGACATCAAAAGACTTAAAGTAAATCAAATTCAAAAAAATATCCCACAAAAAATTTTAAACCTAAGTACTTCACTCAGAAACGATTCCCAACGCCCCCATAAAATTGCAAAGGTGCCTTTGTAAGACCAAAAGGAAAGACAAGCCATTCTTTAAAAAACCAAATTTAGCCCTTAAATGCAGTTTTCCCCATTCATCTCCTACTTTCAAAACGAATCTGATAATAACTAGATTTCAATCAATTTTTGAAAAACAAGCAAAAACCATAAAATTAACAAACATATCACCCAAACCCTGGAATGGGGTGAACAAACTTTACAGGGGATTTTGTTGATGGCTTTGCAGACAACACACTTCCCCAAAAGTGCCATCCTTCTTGGGGCCCTAAATAAACAGGAACTGAACGGGGACTCAGACTCTCTTTTTACATACCCTTTCTCCAGCAACTTTTTAAACTTTTTTTTCCTGGTTTTCCCTTGGTTTCATAGGGATAAGTTCTATAGGGCGGGGGGGTTTGGGTATGGTTCCCAGGAATGAAGCCAAACGATGTTTCTATCCCCTGTTTTTGGGGGAAGTCCATTTAGGTAACCCTCTGGAAATCCATCTCCAAAACCCCCTGAAACCAAATCAGAAAACAGCTAGGAAAAACAGGGGTTTAAAAATGTAATTTAAGTCCCCAAAGCAAGCCTTTTGAAACGGGAAGTACAAATATGGGTTCTACATGGCCCAAAGCTTCCTAACCTCACTGGACCCTAGCAACCCAAGCTCACTTTTTTTTCCCTCTTTTTCTCCCCCTAGCCGATTGTGTTTTGTTTTTTCACCCCCCCCTTTTTCTTTTCCCCCTTTTTCTGTTTTTTAAACTCTTTTTTTTTCCTCCCTTTTAAAATGCTTTTAAAAACCTCCTTCTCTTTGTTTTGGGCCTCCACTCCAGCCTCCCCAAATTTAAAATTGGCCTAAAGGGCACTTTTTTTAAGAGGAAAGGGGGCCCCAAAAATTTTTTCCCTCGATCCTTAGTAAAAAAAAGTACCTTTTGAATACCCACCCTGAAAGGGTTTTTCCCCAAATTCAAAAACACCCAAGGTCTACCAACAAGTTTGCCCCACCAGATGCATGGGAAAACAACATCACAGAGCATCTCATCACAAATTTCCGATGGAAAAAGAAATGAGGACGCCTTTTCCCCTTTAATTTTCCCCAAACATCACAAAGGGGCCAAGAATTTTGTAGGGCCTTGGATTTTTTTTTAAGTGGGCCCAACCCCAAACCCTTTTAAACCCCAAGAGTGTACTCCCCCACATTAGAAACAACCCCTCCATCAACAACCCACACTACTCCCTTTTCCCGGCCCTGGAAACCTAGTTGAAACAAATTCTTTTCCTTTTCCCCCGGCCATCCTTTTTTAGCTGGGAAACTCTTTCACGCCAAGCTAAAAAAATGGGTTCCCCTCTCACAGCCCCTCAAAAACTACCAGCTCACTACAACCCTCAACTCGGGCATTCATCATCTGCACTCTCTTATCATCTCCCCATCACTGTCACAATTTTTTTCCCATTTCTTATCCCCCATTTTTTCTCTTATTAGGGCAATCCTTGTAATGTCCCAAAACACCCGGACATTTCCCAACTTTTAAATACCCCCCTTTTCCCTTTTGCCCCCTGGGTTCACCCCTTGGGTTTTCTCGGGTAAAAACCCCTAACTCCCTTTCCCCCCTTTGCAAAAACATATGGGCTTACCCCCCTTAAAATCAAATTTTTCCATAACCTTTCCAGGGAAAAATGAGAACGGAAAAAGGGTTTTTGGAAACAAAACCAAAATTTTGGACCCTGCCCTGGAGTTGTCTCTAAATTTTTTGATAGCTGGGTTTCCCCCAATCCTCAAAACCCCATAATTTTGCAATTCAAACCCTATCACCCAATTTCTTTTTTTTAAAAACCACCCAAAGAATCGTCCCCATGGGGGCCCCCTCCTCTTCCTCATCCACATCAGTCCTGGTCATGTTTAAACTCCACCTTTTGGTAGTAGTCCCCACACCCTACTCCCCTTGTCTAAACTTTGGGGCAACCTTTGCAGGGTTTTTCCCTGTAAATATACCTAGGAACAAACCCTTTTTCCCTCATCACAACCCTTTAAAATTTCATCCCAAAAAATCTTTTAATACTCCATGTTCCTCCTTCTTCTGGGTCCCCAGTTGACCCCCACCAAGAGATACATAATCTTGAAACTGGGTTACAGCTAACTTCACTTTTCTCTCCTCACTACATTGGTGACAATCAAAGAGCAGCTCTCCCTTTTTTTCCCCCCACTGCAAATAACCCTTTTGGGATCAGATTTAAACCATGAAAGATGGGAATTTCCCCTTTTAATTTTCCGCCCAATCCTCGTCTACAAAAATAAACCCATTTTTCCCCAACTTCTACTAGCATTTAAACGCTCATGTGTCCTTCCCCCCTTCCTCTCCCAACTCCTACTTCCCCTCTTCTTTTTCCCTACCACCTCTTCCGGCCCCTATTGACACCCAAAACATTTTAAACAAACTTAAATACTCCGCTCCAAAAAACCCCACAAACTCCACCCCACATCAACTGTCGGGAATGGGAACCAACCTCCTCATCCCTTTCTCTACACAGGCTCCCTTTTTTTCCAACTCCTGTATCCCCCAAGTTCATTTGCCCATAGACCCCCTCATCTCTATCAATACTTAATTTCATACCCAAAACTCTATTTTTTGGGGCCCCCCTTCAACAGTTTCTCATCCACCGTTCTCCCCGTCCTTACTCACACAAACACCTTTACCAAAACATCTTTTTCCTGAAAAACTATCAAAATTTTTAATAATAGTTTCCTAACAAGCACTCCCCTCGTGTTTACACTCAACTGAGGGGGGTTATACTCTTGTTTTCCCACACAATCAAATCAATCTTCACAATTTTTTCTCACAACCTCTCAAGCTTGCCCCTTGATGTTCTTAATCAAATCACAAAAAAAATAAAAAAAAGAAATTAAAGAAAAATTTCAAAATTTAAAGTGTTTCCCCAAACCCCTTTGATAAATTTTAACACTAATTCGGGAGTATTTAGTTTTTTTCACAAATTTGGGGGATCCAACAAAAACCCCAAATTCAAAAAACCCTATCAATAAAAACAATAAATAAAATATTCTCCTTTTTTTTTTTTTTTTTTTAATACGAATTTCTTTTGTGTTTTTGACAAAATAAACCCTAGAATGAGGAAAGGTCACAACTTGAAAAAGAGAAACATAATAGAATTTGTAAAAAGAAACGACTTTAAAAAATTTAAATGAAGATAAAATTAGAAGTCAAACCCAAAAATCAATGAAAAATATAACCGATCTAGAGCCAAAGCCTGAAAACCCAAATGATTTCGGAACCCCGGGCAGTTGCGTTAAAAAACCCCTTTGGTTTTTTTGGGACCCCCAAAAACAAAAACCCACAAAAAAAAACCCACTTTTTCTAATTAGAATCAATCCCTAAGAATTTAGATTTGGGTTTTTCTTGGGCGGGAAACAGGGAACAACTAGAACAAATTCAAGCCCAAAAACCCCTCGAAACCCTCCCAGGAAAAGATCGATCAACTTTTTCCCAAATTTTTTCCCTTAGCAGGGCCTTAATTCAAAAAAACAAAAGGGAAAATTAAAACAAGTTTTTCTGATAACAAAGATGAAAAAAACCCCCCCCATTTACAACGTCTTTTTCCCCAGTAAAAAATAGGAAACATCCGACAAAACATCGTAATTAACGAAAAAAAGGAAAAATTTCCATTGAAATTTTAAAAAGAAGGCCGGCTTCAACCCGGGCAGCGTAAATGAAAAGGGCGGTTTCAAATCCGGCGGCAAAAATTAAAAGGTTTGGTTTAACTGGCAGCCTTGATCCGGGAAATGGGTTTCTTCCCACTTAAATTTCCATCACATTTTTTTCCCCTTTTTGATCACCCCTTTCCCCCCAAAAGCTTTGGTTTCCCTTGAAGCTTCTCACTTGTAAATGTTTTTTTCAAACCCTGTACATGAGAAATTGGGAAATTGTTGCACTTCTTAGCTCGGGATCTTGTGATTGGCCCTTTTGGGGTGGGCTTTTTGGGACTTAAATTTCCCTTTGAACTTCACTTCACCACTTGAATTTTTTTCTTGTTTAAAAACCCTTGACTTGGGACAAGGGCCCCTTTTCCATAAACATTTGGATTCAACCCATCTAAATTTCAAGCCATCCCAAAAATGTCTAGTTTCTTGAATTTTTGGGAACAACCTCCCTTCAAAAAATTTTGGGCCCTTTTTTTTCCCAACCAGGTGGCAAAAATTAAGGATTTACAAGATTTTAATTTAAATACACCACCTTGAATTTCTAGGTTCGATGAAATTTTTTGATGAAAAAAACTCTATAAATGGGGGGTTTTTTTAAAATTTTGTTTTAGGGGGCCCTAAGTGGTTTTAAATTTCCAGTTTGGGAAATTTTAAGAGATTTTTTGCTTTCTTGTTTTTTAAATGCATAAGGTGTTGATTGAATGCAATTGAGTTAAATTTTTTGGGTTTTTTTCAATTTTTAATTCCTATTTCTTTTGTTTTTGAATACTTTGATTTTTGGGGTTTTAAAAGGGGTAATTTTCAATTTTTAACTTGAGTTCTTTTCAAAAAACCATTTTCTTGGGTAATTGAAAAAACCCTTTCAAATTACTTTGGTCAGAATAAAAAATTCCCGATTTGTTTGGGAAAACGAGTTCTAAAAAACTTTTTGGGGCCTTGGGGTTTTTTCTACAACTTTTTGGGTTTTCAGGCAAGGAAACACCAAGTAATCATCACCCTTTTTAAATTTTTTTCCTGTTTTTTTTCCATTGCCTTATTGATCTTCTTCTTGTTTGTTGATCTTTTTTCTGCAATTCACAAACCAAAAAAAAAAAAAAAAAATCTGTTTTTGAATTGTTTGGGGTTAATTTGAAAGGAAATTTTAACAAGTTTCCTTTTTTAAAATTTCCCAGTTTTGGGCCCATTCCGTTTTTTTATTTATCTCAATACATCAAGTGCGTCTTTTTTTTTAATTGGTTATTTTGCTTTGTTTTCTAGTTTTTTTTCACTTTCCTTGTTGCTTTTTTTTGGGAAATTTCTCTAATAAAATTTGAATTATTTTAAATCATGATTGTTGTTTGATTTGGCCCTTACTTTATAAAATCATAAAGTTTGCTTGAGTGGAAAAAGGCAAGAGAGTGTGAGCTTAAAAGAGGGAAAAACCCAAATTTTGGGATTTAAACCCCGAGAAAGTTCAAAATTTCTACAAAAAGGGGGGAAAAACGTGAGGGAAATTTTTGGGGAGGTTTTTTTTTTGTTTGTAAATTTTTTTATTTATTTTTTTATATTTCAATTGCAAAAAAAGGAAAGAAGTGGAGTAAGTGAAACCAAAAATTTAGGAATTTCCCTTTTCAAGGGTATGCAAAAACATTTTTAGAGGATTCAAAATTGTTCTTGGGAACATGGGAAAGACACTTTGGGAGAACAACAAAACGAGATCAAAACCTTGCGTGAAAGGGGACCCAAAACAATTTCCCAAAGGGGAAGGGGTTTAACCTGCACCTCAATAGTAAAGAGTCTGGGAATTTGATGATCAAGCTACCTTGGGGCCCAAAAAACGAAAATTTTGGAAGAGGGGAAAGGGAAAAAAAATGATCTTGATAGGAAAATTGGGAGTATCAAAAGAAAATTTCCCTCCTTTTTGGGGAAAATGATCCGGATGCATATATGAGTGGGATCACAAAGTGGAAATTTAAACTTCAAATGTTTTACAATTTACTCGGGGGAAAAGAAAATAAAACTTGCAGGGGGTGGAGTTTGGAGAATATGCAAAATTGTATGGTGGGATCAACTTCTTTTTAAGAAGGGTGGAAAAGGTAAAGACCTATCTAAACTTGGGTTGAAAAAGCTGGCATTAGAACAAAATTTTGTTTTCAAGCCATTTTTTAAAGGGACTTGCACCAAAGATTGCAAAAAACCTTTTAAAAAGGGCCAAAAAGGTTTGGGGGAATAAATACAAGGAAATGGAATTGCCATGACCCCGGGAAAAAATAGAGGAAGATAGAGAGGCCCCCATGGGAAGGTTTTCTCAAAGACTTTAAAAAGGACATAGTAACAGAGTGAGGGGGGGGGGGCCCAAAACTATGTAAAGATAGAAGAATGGTGCACATGGCAAAGAAATAGAAAGGCCCAAATTGGGAGTGCAAAGGGAAGGGGGAAAAAAGCCAACACAATTTTTTGGCTCAAAAACAATACTTGGTTGGCGAATTTTGGGGAAAGATAAACAAGGCTGCCCAAACAAAGAAGGATGAAAAAGGGACAACCCTTTCAATCATTTGAAAAGTAAAAATAAAGGTACTTTCTTCTGTCCAAAAACCCAGAAGCCGGGGACCATTAAGTTTTTAGGGATTTGGGTTTTGGGCACATAACAAACTCCAAAGGGCCCAAAAAAAAAGGGTTAAAAGGTTTTTGCGTGGAAAAAGGGGTAGAGCGGATGAGGATGAGATGCCTCCTTTTGGTTTTAAATTTTAGGATTTAAGTTGCCTACGAGTGACAATTGTTGGGTTTCCAAGCGTGCCCCCTTAACGTGCAAAATGAAAAAAGGATAGTGAGGGGGTTTTGATTTCAAAAAGGGGGAAAAAATTTTTTTCACTAGGGCTTATTTTAAGGGAAAAATGTGTATTTTTATAATTTTATGGGGGAAATTTTGTTAAAGTGGCATAAATTTTTTTTGTTTAAGTGGGATTGGAAACTACTAAACATCCAAGACCTTTTAAAAAGGGAAAAGGCTTAACCAAAAAGTAGGGGAATTTAAGGGTTAAAAAAACAAGGAGGGGTTTCCCTTTTGGGGTATTGGAAGGAACCATTATTTAGGTTACCTGTGGGTTGTTCCCATCAAACTAAATCACTTGGGTTGGGTTTTGGGAGGCCCCAAAAAGTGGGATAGGAGAGTGAACCATGATGGGGATCTTAAAAAGGGAAAATGGTGGAAAAGAAGGCAAAAAACATAAAATTTTTTTCCCCTTTTTTTCCTAAATAAAATCTTTGAAGATCAATTGCAACTTGAGAATCCATGGAGAGTTTATTTAAAAAGAAAGGGCGAGAGAAAAAGAAAAGAAAAATGGAAAAGAAAAAAGAGAAAAAGTGGAAAAAAAAAAATGAGTGAAAAAGAAAAGTGAGTTTTAGGCCAAATTTAACCATAAAAAAGAAAAGAGGAAAAAAAATGAGTTTCTATGCAAAAAAAAGAGGGACGTAGGAAGGCTTTTAAACCCCTTATAGGCCAATGATTGTAAATTTTGTTTCAAGGAGGCTTATTTTTCCTAAATTTCAATTTTAAACCCCTTTTTTGCCAAGGGTTTGGTTTTATGTTTTTTCAGGGAAAACAATGATGTTTTTTTTCCCCATGATTTTTCCCTTTAAAGGGTTTTCCCCCCTTTAGAGGGGTAGAACACAAAAATTTATCCCATTCCCGGGGGTGCCATTCCCCAAAAAAGCCCGGGATATAGAAGTGAAAACCTGAGGAAACAAAAAACTACAAAAGCAATGGGTGAGCCTTTATGGGGGGCAAATAAGAGAAAGTCTTTAAAACCCTGTTATTAAACCCGTATTGTTTGGGTTCCAAAAAAAGGAAGGAAATTGGGGTATGGTTTTGGATTGAAGAGCCGTTTTAACAAAATAACGGAAAATAACAACACCCTTTTACCTCGACTTTTATGTCATTTTAGATGAGTTTCATGGGGCTTTGTCTTTTTTAAAAAATTTTTGTTGAAAAGTGGGTTTTCACCAAATTAGAATAAAAAAAAAACCAAAGGGGGGGGAGTGGAAAATCCTTTTAAAACAAAACATGAATTTTATTAGGGGTTGGTAATGCCTTTTTGGGCTAACCAAAAAACCTATTTAAAATTTTTGTGCTTAAAAGAAACCCTGTTTTGCGTTTAGCTCAATGGAAATTTGTGGTTGTCTATTTTTATGACATTCCCAGTTTTATAGCAAACCGTTGATAGCAAATTTTTGCATTTTAAAAAAGTGTGTTTGATGCTTTTCGTAAGTACAAGTTGTATGCTAAACCCTGAAGAAAAGTTCCCTTTTGCATCGATTGGGATCATTTTCTTAGGGTTTTGTTGGGGATACAAATTGGAAAATTTAAATAGATAGTGAAAAGGGAAAGGCTATCCAAGAATGGCCGAAACCTAAAAACCTAGTGATGTTAGAAGTTTCCATGGCTTGGCAAGTTTCTATAGGAGATTTTTCAAAGATTTTAGCACAATTGCTGCTCCTTTAAAAGGAAAACATGAAAAAAGAAAGGGGGGTTTATTTTTGGGGGAAAAAGGGAAAAAGAACATGCATTTTCTTTTTCTAAAGGAAAAGTTGAAAAGTGCAAACCTTGGTTTAGGGTTTTTTTTTAAATTTGAAATTTTTCTTTTGAAATTGAATGTATTTCCCCGGGATTTTGGAAACAGTGCTTTTTTTATTGCAGGAAAAGAGGGCCCGTTGCTTATTTTAATGAAAAGGGGTAAATGGAGCACAACTTAACAAAATCAAAATTTTTGATAAAGGGTTGTAAGCTTTGGGAGAGCATTGGGGACATGGTAGCACCCAAATTTTTTTACCAAAGGAGGTTTTTTTGAATTCCCTACAAAACATGAGTCATTAAAAACACTTGAAAGGAAAAAAGGTAAGTTTTTAACCCAAACATCAAGCCCAAAGGAGGGAAATTTATAGAACCTTTCCAAAGTGATCCAATAAAAGCAAGGGAAAGAGAATAATTTTTGGGGGAGATGCAAAATTTTCTTTGAAGGTATGCCCCCTAATCCCCTACTCTTTTTAAAAAAAGTTTGTTTTGGAAATTTTAGCAATTTTAAGGTTGTTTTGCCCCAACCCTGAAAAAAAGTATTTTCTAATGTTTAAATGCTTTGAGCATCCGCATTCCCCTGATTTTATAAAACAAAGAGGGGGTTTTTTTTTTTTAAAAGGAAAGGGGAAAAAGTTTAAGCCTAATTTGTTTAAATTTGGAAATTGCCCCCTTCGGAAGCCATATGGAGGGCTTATGGGGCATTTTTGGGATTGATAAAAATTTGAGCAACCTGCATGAACACTTTTATTTTGGGCCCAAAAAGCGTAAAAGTTTGAGAAAATCGTTTTAGTTGCATTTCAAAAAGGAAAATCAAGAACTCAACCCCATGGGGTTATACATGCCCCCTTGGGGCCCTTAAACCCTTTCCCCATCCTTGGGTTGACATTTCTTTTGGATTTTGTTTTGGGTTTTAACCTAGGACTAGAAAGGGGCCAAGGGGTTCAATTTTTTTTATTATGGGGTCTTTTTTTAAAATGGCTCAAAATTTTATAAACCCTGTCATAAAACGGTGATGCTGTGCATATTTTCTGATTGTTCTTTCGGAAAATTGTTTCGTTTTTCATGGTATTCCCTTAAAAAACCATTGTTTCCGAAAGAGAA
Organism: Laguncularia racemosa; assembly: GCA_037954665.1. Lineage (NCBI taxonomy): Eukaryota > Viridiplantae > Streptophyta > Magnoliopsida > Myrtales > Combretaceae > Laguncularia > Laguncularia racemosa. The sequence goes on along the minus strand of JBBMOL010001438.1, from coordinate 27,312 downwards.
ATTTTAAAATTTTTTAGGGCCCCTTCGGTGAGGGTTTGGGCCCCAAAATTGGTAAAAAATTGTTTTTTCTAAATGCTTCACCAAACCCCAAACTGATGGGCAAACTAAAGTATAAATTGGACTCTTTTGGGAACCCCTTTTTACGTGCTTTGATTGGAAGGAATTTTTAAAACTTGGGAAGATAAAAAAACCTTTTTTTGAATTTGCATATAATAGAAGTGTGCATTCTATGAAATTTTTTTTTTCTCCTTTTTTAAATTTTTAAGGTTTTAAAACCCTAACTTTCCTTTGGGGGTTTTGCCCCTTTTCCCTTTTTTTGAAATTTTTAAACAGATGGACAAAAAAGGCAGAAATGGTTAAACCATTCATTTAAAAAGCAAGACCCAAAAATAAAAAGGTGAAAAAGACAAATTGCATCTCAAGGGTTTTTTTTAAAGGGAAAGGGGGCATGGGGGTCATTTGAACCAGGGGGATTTTGGGGTTTTGGGTTTTTATCCCAAGGAAAGATTTCCTTCCAAAAGGGAAAACAAAATTTGATGCTCGGGGGACGGGCCTTTTCCCAAATTGTTGCGAAATCAATGACAAGGGATAACCCCCATTGAACTACCTGGTGATAAAGTGTTTTAAACTACTTTTTTAAAGTTTCTATTTATTTTCTCTTTGATAGAGCAGGATCTTTAAATTTGAAGACGAAACCTTTTGGGAAGGGGGGGGAAAGATACAAATGCTACACCAAAAGCCCCCTAAAGTTTTAAAAAAGTGACTTTGGAGATTTTTTCAGACCAATTACCCCGGGCCCCCAAAATAAAGAAATAAAGGGAAAAACTTCCCAAATTTTTTTGCAAAAAAGGGTTGAAAAATGGGGTAGCAAGCTTGGAGATTTTAAAGAGTCTAAGTTCATTAATTTTGTTTTAGCTAAAAGAATTTGCTTTTAGGGTTTCAGCCCAACTCTTTTCCAAACCATTTTAAGTAATGCCCAGATTCAATTTAACCTTGGAACAAAAACCCTGGGAAAAATTTGAGCCGTTTTTTTCCCAAACCCGGTGGCAAAATCGAAAGGGGTCCCCAAGAGTTAATTAGTGAAAAAAACCACCTTATTGCTAGGTTTTGATGTACTTTTTATGAAAAAAACCCTATAAAAGGGGTGTTTTGTTTTGTTTTAGGAGGATCTAAATGGTATTGAAATTTTCCCGATTGGAATAAAAAGAGAGTTTTCTTTTTTGTTTTTTATGCATAAGGGGTTGAGTTGAATGCCAAAATTTAGTTCATTCTTTTTTTATTTTAATTATTAAAAACCTATTTCTATTGTTCTTTTAATACTTTGATCTTGGGTTCAAGGGGGAATTTTCAAATTTTAACTTTTAGTTTTTTTTCACAAACGAGTTCTTTTGGGGAATTTAACAAACCTTTCTGAATTTTCTTGGTGAAATCAAAATTTTAATTTGAAATTTGGGAACTATTTTTAAAAAACAAAATTTTTTCTTGAGGGTTTCCCCATCACAAATAAATTAAAGAAAACAATAATCCAAAGAAAATATATTCAGGATTGAATTCCCCTAGAATTACTAAAGTAATTTACTAATTATTATTTTAAATTCTTTTTTTATTCTTGGACCATAGGAAAATTTCCAAAATTGAACTAATAACTCTCTCGAGTCATACTAATTCCTAATTCATGTTGATTAATTGGAACTCAACTAATTTAAAAACCCCTTTTAAAAATTTTATTACATTTTGTTTTAAAATTTTGTTATTAGGTTTTACCATAATCCAGAAGAATTTTTGTCATTTTATCTCAGGGTTTTCATACAAACTCTTTCAATTAACTAATCTTTCTTATAAATTAAAAATTTTTTCGATTTTTATATAAGAAATCAAATAAAAAATAATATGCTAGCAAAAATTTAAAAAGAAAAAATAAAAAAAAATCACATAATTGGGAAACATAAAGGGAAATTAAAATAAAAACATTTAAAATAATTATAAAAAATTTCCCTTTTTAATTTCCCAGATTTTAAACATATCCAAATAAAGGGAAGGAAAAATAAAATCACAGATTTTTCTAAATCAAATTAATAATAATAAAAGGGAAAGCATAAATAAAAACATAAAAATCTATTCTAATCTCCTAATATAATTCTAATCTTAATTTCAAATTTTATTTCTTATTCTAATTTTTCTAGGGTTTTTAAAAACTAAAACTAGAACAATTCTTTTATTTTATATTTTTTTCCTCCTACTGTCTTCTTTCTTTTTCCTTCGGCTGCATATATATAAATTTTGAATGCTTTGGATGATAAGGATGTAATCTTCTGCAATGAATCGTCATCTTATTTGGGGGTTTTGATACCGGAACCACCGCAGTTGCGCTTGAGAACCCCTTTGGATTTACGGACCTCCACAACACAACACGAAAAACCCCACGGATCTAATTAGAATCAAACCCTAAATAGTTTTAGATTTAGGTTTTCTTAGCTGGATCGATGAACAAGCTAGAACTAATTAAAGCCCTAACCTTGAAACCCCCATGGGAAAAGATCGATCAACTCTCTCCTGAAAGTTTCTTAGCTGCATTCAAATCAAAAAACAAAAGGGAATTGAAAGGACAAGCTTTCTGATATTTCAAAGAGACAAAAATCCCCATTTACATCGTCTTATCTCGGTATAAACAGGAAGACATCCGAGCAATACACGAAATTTAACGAAATAAGGAAAATCCCATCGAATTAAAAGAAAGCCGGCTGTCAAGGCCGGCAGCGTATATGTAAAGGTTGGCTTCAAAGCCGCAGCGTAAATGTAAAGGCTGGTTTTCAAGGCCGGCAAGCCTTGATCCTGGACAGGTTCTTCCCACTTGATTTCCCATCACATTAAGTTCCTTTGATCATCCCTTGCCCCTAAAGCTTTGGTTTTCCTTGAAGCTTCTCACTTGTGATGTTTATCAAACCCGTACATGAGAAATTTGGATTTGTTGCAGCTTCTTAGCTCGGGATCTTGTGTATTGGTCCTTGAGGTAGGCTTATTGGACTTGAATTTCCCGGTATCAAGCCTACCTCAAGGACCAATCACAAGATCCCGAGCTAAGAAGCTGCAACAAATCCTAATTTCTCATGTACAGGGTTTTATAAACATCACAAGTGAGAAGCTTCAAGGAATCCAAAGCTTTGGGGGAAGGGATGATCAAAGGGAACTTAATGTGATGGAAATCAATGGGAAGAACTTTTCCAGGATCAAGGCTGCCGGCCTTGAAGCCAGCCTTTACATATACGCTGCCGGCTTTGAAGCTAACCTTTACAAAATACGCTGCCGGCCTTGAGCCGGCCTTGACAACCGACCTTCTTTTAATTACGATGGATTTTCCTTATTTCGTTAATTACGATGTATTGCTCGGATGTCTCCTATTTATAACCGAGATAAGACGATGTAAATGGGATTTTTGTCAACTTTGAAATATTAGAAAGCTTGTCCTTTCAATTCCTTGTGTTCTTGATTGAATGCATGCTAAGAAAATTTCAGGGGAGAGTTGATCAATCTTTTCCTGTGGAGGGTTTCGAGGGTTTGGGCTTGAATTAAATTCTAGCTTGTTCATCGATCCAGCTAAGAAAACTTAAATCTAAACTATCTTAGGGTTTGAAATTCTAATTAGATCCGTGGGTTTTTTGGTTGTTGTTTGTGGGGGTCCGTAATATCCAAAGGGGTTCTCAAGCGCAACTGCGGTGGTTCCGGTATCAATTGTCTTTATCTTTTAAAATTTGATTTGTCCTTGCTGTGGAATCCTTGCCGTTATATATATATATATATATATATATTGGGTGAAATCAAATCTTTCCCTCATTTTCTAGTGACTTAATCTACGTATTTTCCGGTGATTTCTCTAACGCATTTTTCGTCGAGGAATACGAATTGTTTCCTCACATTTCTTCTCGGCCGTTCTAGCGTTTTCAATCTGCTTGTCTTGGCTAATTTTAGCGTTTTTCCGACACGGGCGGTTACCACGTGTACATTTCTGTACAACTTTCATTTTAAAACAATGCCACCAGAAAAGGGGGATGTTTGCTTATTTGCTGCTTGAATTTCCATTTTTAAAATATATTTTCTCTTAAACTTTCAAGTAATTTTTTTTAATTAATTCTAAATTAAAATTTAAAAAGACTCTAAAATTAAAAAAAAGATTATTTAAAATTTAAGAAAATTTAAATAAAATGTTATTTTATTTTATATAAATAATTAGTATTTATAACCCTTATCAGAATTTTTTACAAAACACTTTGTGTAACATAATGTCCAAGACACGAATTCAAGCTTAAAGACAACTTGATCCGATAAATCATTAGACTAACCTTAATTAGTTTTTTTTTTTTTTGTGTGAAAAATATTGCACAAATTTTGGCCAGAATTGTTGGGTTTGTTTTTGGGTTAGAAATTTTTAGGATTTTTGAATTTGGGAAAAGGAAATTTGGGTGAATGGACCTATAAGTAGGACAAAACCCCTTGTGTCCACTGTGCTGAAATATGAAAGTGTACAAAAGGGACATGGCACCCATACACCCTGTACTTGGGTGTGTCAAATTTCAAAAAATTTTTAGAAAGGTCATGGGCCCTATACACGATCGTGACCCAACAGCTGAATACATGGCCAAATAATATTTGTCTTGGGGGTGTAAAACCAAAAATACACAAAAAGGTTAAAAAGGCCCTAAATGGCGTGTTATGTTTCCATCTTTATATGCGGCTTCCTACTTGGTCGTGTTAACTAGAAAAACTTTCCATTTTGTTTTTTTTCATTTAAATGCAAACTAAGGTATGTAATTAGGTTGTGTTAATAGGTTTAAGGGTTCGGAGTTGAAAATGTAGGAATCCCTTGTTGGGATTAAGGTACTTTAGTGTGATGAGACCATATGGGTTTTAAGCTAGAAAGGAATGTGGGCCTCTTAAGTGCCACCTGCACCATCACAAAAAACGGGTGAAAAGATTCAAGGAAGCGCTTAAAGGGTTGTAAAGGATGTCCTTAAGTCAAAAAAGGGTTGGAGCAATCATGAAATTGGGAAAGGATTGGAAAAAACCTGGGGAAGGCCCTTACCGACCCCGACCGTATTATTTTTATAAAGCTTGGGTTTTTTAAAACATATTCGGTTTGGGGAAAGGGAACATAAAACCCCCTAACTCCAATCGTTCATATCAATTTTAGTATTCAATTTCATAGTATTAATTGTCTATTGAAAGTGTAGTACTTACTATTCAATTTTGTTACAAAAAAAAAAAAGAAGAAGAATCACAACGCAAAAAAAAAAAAAAAGGAGCGTGATCAAGACAACAACAAGACAAAAAAAAAAAAAAATCGGAAAGAAAAGAGGAAAAATTTTCGAACCTAGAGTTGTTTTGAATTCTACAGAAGGGAATTGGTGTAGTTTGGGTTAGTTCCAAGAGAATTGAGAAGAGGAATTGGTGAGTTGATATCATCATTGTTTGTGAGAATACACGATGACTGTGTGATATCATCATTTGAGCGAAACATGTAAGGGAGTGTATCGTGAGGTTTAATCATATATGTATTTGTGTTAGTACTAATCTTTTCTGTCGGAACTATGTCGAGGCAACATTTTCCTAAAAGTGAGAGGGGAAGGTTTGATGCTAGGTTAGTGATTGAGGGATTGAGGGGTGAGATGAAGAGAATGTTTTAGAGGAATGAAACAAATTCATGAGACGGTAGAGCAAAGACTAGAGCAATCTAAAAACGTCTTCCAAGGGCGTAAGAGGGAGAGTTGTTCTAGGAGAGTACCCAAGGGTGGAGATGAAATGTCAGATGATGAATTTTGATGAAACCTTCTGTTGGGAGTTATCGAGGATATAGTGGTAGGAATAGAGGAACTAAGGATTGGGAAGATAGAGGAGATAGGAATAGAGGGATAATCAATTGAGTAGTATAAAGATGAAGATTCCTCCTTTCCAGGGGAAGAATGATCCTGAAGCGTACTTAGAATGGGAGGAGAAGGTGGAGATGGTATTTGATTGTCATAACTATAGTGGGAGAAAGAAAGTGAAACTTGCTGCCATTGAATTTTCGGATTATGCCATAGTGTGGTGGGATCACTAATGTTGAATAGAAGAAGGAATGGCAAACCACCTATTGAGTCTTGGGAAGAGATGAAAAGGGTGATGAAGAAGCGGTTTGTGTCTGCGTATTACTAATGTAAATTGCACAACAATTGAAACTCTTAGGCAGGGAAGCTAAAGCGTGGATGAGTACTTCAAGGAGATGGAAGTAACGATAATCAGGGCGAATGTAGAGGGGATAGAGAGGCTACCATGGCTTTGGTTTCTTGCTGGATTGAATAAAGAAATTCAAAATGTCGTAGAATTGCAGCACTATGTAGAATTAGAAGATATGGTTCATATGGCTATAAAGGTTGAGAACTAACACAGGCGGAAGGGTAGTAGTAATGCACGGTTTCAACAGGGTACTGGTTCATCCACCTGGAAGACTAATCAATGGAAGAAGGAAGAAAAGCCTTTACCCACTAAACCGAAAGGAGAGCTGAGGCAAGCGGTTTCTACTCCTGGTAACCAAGGCAACCCTGATTCTTCTACTTCTAGAAATCGTGACATTAGATGTTTTAAATGCCAAGGTAGAGGCCATATTGCTAGTCAATGTCCAAATAGGCGTGTGATGATTTTGCATGATGATGGTGAGTATGAGACTGAGGGGGATAGTGAAGAAGATGATGATATGCCTCCATTAGAGGATGCTAGTGATGATGTGGAGCCTGCACTAGGGAAGTTAGTGGTAGTAGTGAAGCGAGTTTTGAATGTGTAGGTGAAGGAAGAAGAGGAGGTGCAAAGAGAGAATATCTTTCATACTAGATATTATCTAGGTGATCACATTTGCAGTTTGATCATTGATAGAGGAAGTTGCACTAATGTGGTGAGTAATTTTATTGTCGAGAGGTTGGGACTCAAGACTACTAAACACCCTAGTCCATATAAATTGCAGTGGCTGAATGATAGTGGTGAGACTAAGGTGAGTAAGCAAGCCTTGATTGCTTTTCGTATTGGTAGGTATGAGGATGAGGTGTTATGTGATGTAGTGCTAATGCAGGCGTGTCATGTGTTGTTGGGGAGGCCATGGCAATTTGATAGGAAGGTTGTTTATGATGGCTTTTCTAACAAGTATACGTTTGTTCACTAGGGGAAAAGCTTTAATCTTAAACCGTTAACACCTAAACAGGTGTATGAGGATCCGTTGCAGCTACAACAGTCTTTGCAAAACATAAGGTGAGTGAAAACAGAGGGAGAGTGAGAGAGTAAAAGACAATGAGAAAGAAAAGGAATACAAAAGTCGAACTCACCAGGAAAAAGAGAGGAAGGTTGGAAAGAGTGTGAGAGACCAAGTTAAAGGGGGATCAACTTTGGTGGTGAGTGAAAAGGAGAGTGCAGCCTTGCAAAAGGAGAGTTATATGGCAAGAGCGAGTGTAGTGAGGAGAGCGTTAGTGATGAAGCAACCTATGTTGTTGTTGGTTTTTAAGGAAACATGTCTGAATACTAACGAACTATCTAACTCTTTGCCTAGTGTGGTTATGTCTATTGTGCAGGACTTTGAAGATGTCTTCCCTAAGGAGATTCCAAAGGGATTACCACCTATTCATGGTATTGAGAACCAAATTGACCTTATACCCGAAGCATCGATTCCAAACAAGCCAGCTTATAGGAGCAATCCGGAGGAGACAAAGGAACTCCAAAGGCAGGTCGATGAATTAATGGAGAAGGGGTACATGACGGAAAGCATGAGCCCATGCGCAGTGCCTGTGATTTTGGTGCCTAAGAAGGATGGGTCATGGAGAATGTGTGTTGACTGCCGCGCCATCAACAATATCACGGTAAAGTATCGTCATCCCATTCCTCGCTTAGATAACATGTTAGATGAGTTACATAGGTCTAGTGTCTTTTCCAAAATTGATCTGAAAAGTGGATATCACCAAATTAGAATGAAAGAAGGTGATGAATGGAAAACCACATTCAAAACAAAATATGGATTGTATGAGTGGTTAGTAATGCCTTTCAGTTTAACTAACGCACCTAGTACTTTTATGAGACTTATGAACCATGTTTTGAGGACTTTTTATTGGAAAATTTGTGGTTGTCTATTTTGATGATATTCTCATTTACAGCAAGAGTTTGGAAGACCATATATCTCACTTGAGGGATGTTTTAGAAGTGCTTCGAAAGGAGCAATTATATGCTAACCTCAAGAAGTGCACTTTTTGCACAGACAAACTTGTGTTTCTTGTTTTTGTTGTTAGTGCACAGGGAATACAGGTTGATGAAGAAAAGATTCGTGCGATTCAAGAATGGCCTAGTCCAACTAATGTAAGTAATGTGCGGAGTTCCTATGGACTAGCGAGCTTTTACAAGAGATCTGAGAAGGATTTCAGCACCATTGCAACACCACTTACTAAGCGTCGATCTAAACTACTTCCTAGAGGCGATGGACCATTTCAAAGCATCAATGATAATGCATACAAGATAGATTTACCAGGTGAGTATCAAGTAAGTGCCACATTTAATGTTACTGGTTTGAGTCCTTTTGATGTAGGCGATGATTTGAGGACAAATCCTTTTCAAGAGGAGGGGAATGATGAGAGCCATGATGGGAGTCAAGCCAGAAGAGGGAATGTGGATCCTCTTGAAGTGCCACCTGGACCAATCACAAGAAATCGAGCGAAACGATTCAAGGAAGCGCTTAATGGGTTGATAAAGGATGTCCATGAAGTCGAAAAGGATTGGAGCAATCATGAAGTTGGAAAGGATTGGAACAACCATGGGAAGGCCCTTGCTCTTGTACAAGTCATATTGGATACGGGGTGAAGAGGGCGTGTCTTTACAAGGCACGACCGTATAGGAGTCTGGAGGTTACACAAAATCATACACGGTCGTATACACGGTTCAAAGGCACGACCGTGTATGTTGTTAAGATTTCCACAGAAAGATACACGACTAGAAGTACACGATCCTGTACATTGGCAAGATTTCCATAGAAAGATACACGGCTAGAAGTACATGGTCGTGTACATCTCCAACGCTGGTCGTGTATATTTTCAACACCGGCTCAAGGCCAGCTCCAAGGCCTTCGACCTTCATGTCTACACCGCCGACCTACATGTTTGTTTTGTTGATTTTTACGCAATTTATCTAAGCTATGTCGTTTTGGGCTTTATTGTTACGAATTGTAAACCCTAATATAAAGCTCCTAGGGTTAGAATATAGAACATACAACATTGAAAGTTTGAAAACACTTTTGAGAGAATTCCTCTCTTGGTTCTTTAAAGAACTAATCTAGAACTTATCAGATTTTTATTCCGTGGCGTTCATCCCGACTTATCAATCGGTCTTTCATCCCAATTGTGGCGTCTTCATATTATACCAAGGTTCTTGTCTTGCTTATAGACAACGGGTCGCGGTTTCCACTTGAGGGTGTTTGGCATCTTAGGTAACGAATTCCGAACGTATTGGTATTGGGTTTCGTCACACGTTGGCGTGGTTCTTATCAGTTAGGAATCCGATCAAACCGATCTCGTATCATTGTGTGTGTTGTGTTTATGCTTGTTAGTTAGAAATTGTGTGTAGATTAAATGTTATTATAAAAGAACTTGATTGATTGCACGTGTGCTTGTGAATGGTTAGGTTTAAGAAACTAATTGTAAGTCGGTGTTCTCGAGGTGGTACCTTGATGATCGATATATGATGTTATCCTTAGTGGAGCCAGGTACTGAAATAATCCAAGTAGAATATGAAAGGACTCATGTATGTGGAAGGATGTTGTGTGTGTTATGGAAAGACTCATGGATAGTGAGGGGTATCCATTGTCGTATACATATTATTATTATGTATGGAATAGACTCATGGACAAAGGGAAGTACCCTTTGTTATATATATATGTATATATGTTTGTTTGTGAAAGGATTGTATGATGATTTTGATGATGAGCTCGTGTATTGGTTTAAGTGTTTGTGGAAGAATATAAATTGTGAATGAATAATATGTTGCATCATGTATGTGTTGTTGTTTTTGTCATGGTATGTGTATGTGTATGTAGATATACATAGTGTTGGGCATTAGCTTATCCCTTGTGGGATCTTTTTTTTTAAGTTGTGGGTGCCATAGGAAAAATTGTAGGGTATGATGAGACCTTAGTAAAGACAAATTAGGATATTGAGGAGAGATTGAAATATTTATACTATGATAAATAGTATTCCGATGAGGAGAAAGGAGAGATATTGGATATTCTTGTAAATGTGATTTTAGATTGTTATTATATTTAATGCCATTGAAAGCTTTCACTATATTAAATTGAAGAGATTGAATATAGGTTATGTATTGAGGACATATGTTTCCTTCAAATGCTGTTGTAATATTGGAGTTCATGAATGCTTTCATTGTAATAATTTGAGGAGATTGTTTATGATGTATGTCTGAGGATAAATACTCTTTATAACCTCTTGTTTATATAGGATGGGTTTAATTATCATTATGAATACTTAAAGGTTAATGTTGGAGAATTATAGTATCTGAGCCTTTATGTGTCTTCACATAATGAGAACATGTGGTGAGATGTACTTGTCTCGGGTTCTAGGGCATTATAATTTAAGTGGTATCAGAGCCTAGGTTTTATAACTCCTAAAACTATATGAGGATCAATAGGTATAAGTTTCAAGTAGTAGAAATTAAGTCATGATCTTTAGATGAATTAGGCATTAAATTTGTAAGATGATGATATGGATAAGAGTGGGTAGTGAATGAGACTAACATTACTAATAAATGAACCCCTTCAATAATATTTAAAATGTCATCTTTAAATATTCAATACTTTGAGGAATGTATGTGTTCTTATATCTTTTCTCACTATTGTAATTTATATTGTAAAATGCTTAGGAGAATCTGATGGACATCAAGTAGCATTAAGAGTTCACAAGCCAAAGTCTAATGACCGCTACATGGTATTGGAGGTCCAATGACAAGAGCTAGAGCTAAACGAGTGGGAGAAGCCTTGCAAGGATTAGTTATGGAACTCCAAGAGCAAGAAGTAGGTCGACACAAGTCTAATTCAAGTCCTGAGCTAGTAAACATAATATATCAAAGCACGGACGAAGCGAAGGCTATCAACGATGGAATGACAGCCTTCAGCAAAGGGAAGCCCGCCAGCCTAGAGGCAAAGGAGAGCCGGCCTTCTTGGCCGGCCTTGAGGGAAGCAACGCCGGCGGGTTAAGGCTGTCGGCCTAAACTTCAAGGTCGTCGGCCTTAGTGCCAGCCTAGACATTTGTAGAACGTCTTTTTGTTTTCTTCCATTATTTCAAAGACATTTAAGCCGCTAGCTTATTTTTTTTTTCGACTATAACACTTTGTTTTGTCATTTGAAAGGACACTTTATCAATTTGAGAAAGAAATTTTCCTTGAGAGAATCCTCTCTTCTTTAGTTCTTGCAATAGAACTTCCTTCGATTTCTTCATCCTAAACGCTTGGAGAAATCAATCCGGATAGCTTAGGTTCTAATGGACGGGTTCGATTGGGGTTGGGTTACGTTTTGTTTTCGATTCAATTTCGATTCTCGCGTTTGAATCCTTCTTGAATGCTGGGTCTTAGATCGATAGCTAAGGTTCGCGTCATTTGGTATCAGAGCCAAGGCTCATTGAATCGGGTAATCTATATCCTTGTTAATATTTTTGTTCAATTGATTGCATAAACTTTCTGTCGTAGTTTAAAAAAAAAAAATTGTTGTTGTTGTTCGTGGAATTACTGTTCTGTTTCGACGACGGCAAATTCCAATTGCCGAATCCCAAAGGCAATTCCATTATCTTGAATTAGTTAGTCGGTAAATTTCACAAAAAAAAAAGAACAGAAAATTCGTATAGAAAAAAAAATTCCAATTTATATTTTAGTTAGTTTGTTTAATTGTTCGAGTTCATTGTTTCCTATCAAAATTCACTATATCCCATATTGGTCAATCGTAGTTATTCATTGAGTCGTCGTATTCTTGTGTTGTTGGAATTCTGAGTTGTTGGTTGATTTATCTTAGTGGTTTATTTTGGAGAAAAACTCATTGAGTTAGTTCTTGAGCAAGGATTTGCAAAGGAGAGTAGATTGGTGAGAATTTTATTATGGAGAATCAAATTGGGAGATACACGAGTGTATACACACCTTTGAGTGTAAACTGGTAAGGGAGTGAATTGTGAAGCCTTCTTAATTTGTTATTACTAACCTTTTTCTGTTCCAGCGATATGTCTGGTCAAAGTCCAATTGGTGGAGAGAAGGGAGAAGTAGATAATAAAATGATGTTTGATGCTTTAATGGGTGAGATGAAAAGAATACTGAGTGGTGAACTGGAGCAAATCCATGTAAGGATGGATAAGATTGAGCGAGGTAGGGAGCCCATGGGTAGTACTTCTGTAGGGCGAAGAATTGGGAGGCTTCCAAGGAGGGGAGTGAGAATAGAAGAGGGAGAGGACACTGAATTAGGGGAGTATAATTTCGTGATGGGGAGAGAAAATACCCAAAGGAGAGATAGTAACTTGGGTAGCATAAAGATGAACATACCTTCCTTTCAAGGGAAGAATGACCCAAAATTATACTTGGAGTGGGAGCGAAAAGTTGATCACATTTTTTAGTGCCATAACTATTCAGAGGACAAGAAGATTAAACTTGTAGCAGTTGAGCTCACTAACTATGCAAGTGTATGGTGGAATCAACTAGTTAGGAATAGGAGATGGTATGGAGAGGAGCCTATTAGCACTTGAGGGGAGATGAAAACTATTATGCAGAAGAGGTTCATCTTAATCACTATTATAGGGATTTGCATAGGAAGTTGCAGGGTCTAACACAAGGGTCCAAAAGTGTAGAGGACTATTATAAGGAGATGGAAATAGCCATGATTAGAGCTAAGGTGGAGGAGGATGATGAAGCTACAATGGCTAGGTTCATTGGTGGATTGAATAGGGAGATTGCTGATATTGTTGATCTACAACATTATATAGATATTGAGGAATTATTGCATAAGGCGATCAAGGTTGAGAAGCAGCTAAAGGGAAAGAGTACTTCAAGGTATCACCTAGTTTCAAGTTCTTCCAGGTATAACTCAACTTCTAGTTCTTCATGGAAGTCGAATCGGAAGAATAACAAACCACCACTGAAAACTAAGGAGGAAGAGAAGGCTAAGGCACCTGCATCCTATTCGAAAGGTAAAAATGAAACCAAATCTACTTCTAGATTGCGTGATATTAAGTGTTTCAGGTGCCAGGGATTTGGGCATATTGCATCACAGTGTCCAAACACTAAGGCGACAATCCTTTTGGAGAGTGGAGAGTGTGAGTTCAGGGGATGATGATGACATGGCCCCATTGGAAGATTGTAGTGATGTAGATGTAGAAGGGCCTGTAAAGGGAGAGATGCTTGTTACCAGGCGGGTTCTTAATACTCAACTTAAGGATGAGGGAGATAAAGTGCAGCGAGAGCATATTTTTCATACTAGATGCCATGTGAATAACAAGGTGTGTAGTTTGATTATTGATAGTGATAGCTGTACAAATGTTGCTAGCACATTATTGGTTGATAAATTGAACCTAAAAACTGAGAAGCATGAATAGCCTTATAAGTTGCAGTGGTTGAGCGAATGTGGGGAGGTTAAAGTGACTAAGAGGGTACTGATTTCTTTCTCTATAAGGAAGTACCGTGATGAGGTATTATGTGATGTGGTACCTATGCAGGCTTGCCACATATTGTTGGGATGACCTTGGCAGTTCGATAGGAAAGGTCACTCATGATGGTTATCACAATCGGTATTTGATGCGGAGCCCCAAGACCCAAATTGTTTCTTAGAACTTGTTACCAATCAAATCAGAATTTGATTCTCACCAAAGTAATTAGAAAGGTTTGTTCAATTACCCAAGAACACGTTTGTGAAAAGAACTCAAGTTATAATTGAAAATTACCCCTTGAACCCAAGATCAAAGTATTCAACAATAGAAATAGGGATTTAAAATTGAAATACAAAAGATGAACTCAATTGCATTCAACTTAACACCTTATGCATAAAAACACAAGAAAACAAACGCTCTTATATTCCAATCTGTAAACTCAATATAACTTACATGATGCTTAAAACAAAACTAAACAACCCTATTTATAGAGTTATTTTTCATCAAAAGTACATTGAACCTAGACAATCAAGGTGGTGTCACTAATTAACTCTTGTAACTCCCACCTGGTTGGAAAAAAACTCCTCAAATTTATTGCAAGGAGTTGCTCCAAGGTTTAATGAATCTAGACATTACTTGGATGGCTAGAAATGAGATTGGCTGAATCCAAAGATAATCTTTTAGCTCAACTAAATTAATGAACTTGGGCTCTTTAAAATCTCTAAGCTTGCATAGCCCATTATCAACCCATTTTTGCACAAATAATTGAAGTTGTTCCTTTAGTCTTTTACTTTAGGCCCTGGTGATTGGTCTGCTAAAATCTCCAAGATGATTCTCCAAGTCACTTTCTTGAACATTAGTGGCATGTGGAGTAGCATTTGTATCATTTCCCCTCCCTTCGAAAGGATTCGTCCTTGAATCAGATCCTGCATCAATATCAAAGAGAGATAAATCAGAAACATTAAAAGTAGCTAAAACACCATACTCACCTGGTAGATCAATGCGGTATGCATTGTCATTGATCTTCGCAACAACTTGAAAAGGCCCGTCTCCGCGAGCATCCAATTTTGATTTCCTTTTGGAAGGAAATCTTTCCTTGCGCATATGAACCCAAACCCAATCTCCTGGTTCAAATGACACCATGCGCCTTCTTTTGTTAACTTGAGATGCAATTTGCTCATTTCGCCTCTCTATCTTTTGTCTTGCCTTGTCATGAATGGATTTAACCATTTCTGCCTTTTTATGTCCATTTGTATTAACAATTTCACTCAAAGGAACAGGCAAAAGATCCAAAGGAGTTAGCGGATTAAAACCATACACAATTTCAAAGGGAGAAAACCCAGTGGTAGAATGCACACTCCTATTATATGCAAATTCAACTAAAGGTAGATTATCTTCCCAAGTTTTAATATTCCTTCCAATCAAAGCACGTAATAAGGTTCCAAGTTTGCCCATCAGTTTGAGGGTGTGAAGCAGTAGAAAACAACAGTTTAGTACTAAGTTTGGACCAAAGCACACGCCAGAAGTGGCTAAAAAATTTAACATCCCGATTGGACACAATGGTCTTAGGAATGCCATGTAAACGCACAATATCACGAAAGAACAAATCAGCAATATGCACAGTATCATCAGTTTTATGACATGGTATGAAATGAGCTATTTTGGAAAAACGATCCACAATTACAAAAATTGAATCTCGGCCTTTTCTAGTCCTAGTAGACCCAAAACAAAATCCATAGAAATGTTAACCCATGGGGTTGAGTTCTAGATTTAGCTTGTCTACATGAAATGCAACTAGAACAGATTTTCTCAACACTCTTACACATATTAGGCCAAAAGAAGTGTTCATGCGAGATGCTCAAAGTTTTATCAATGTCAAAATGTCCTATAAGACCTCTACTATGAGCTTCACGAATAAGCAATTCCCTAATTGAACTATTAGGCATACACAATTTCCCTCCTTTAAAAAGAAATCCCTCATGCTTATAGAAATCATGGAATGCAGCATGCTCACAAGCATTATAAACATTAGAGAAATCACTATCATGTGCATACAACTCCTTCAAATGCTCAAATCCTAACAACTTCGTTGAAAGAGTAGAGATTAGAACATACCTTCTAGATA
The DNA here is from genome assembly GCA_037954665.1 of Laguncularia racemosa. Lineage (NCBI taxonomy): Eukaryota > Viridiplantae > Streptophyta > Magnoliopsida > Myrtales > Combretaceae > Laguncularia > Laguncularia racemosa. The sequence continues at coordinate 11,508 of JBBMOL010001438.1, read as the reverse complement.
ATGCATCTGCCACAATATTCTCTTTACCTTGCTTATATTGGATCACATATGGAAAGGATTCTATGAATTCCATCCATTTGGCATAATGCTTGTTTAGCTTACCTTGTCCTTTCAAGTGTTTTAATGACTCATGATCTGTATGAATCACGAACTCCTTTGGTAACAAATAGTGCTGCCATGTCTCCAATGCCCTCACCAAAGCATAAAACTCCTTATCATAAGTTGAGTAGTTAAGTTGTGCTCCATTTAGCTTTTCACTAAAATAAGCAACAGGCCTCTTTTCCTGCAATAAAACAGCACCTATACAAATCCCGGAGGCATCACATTCAATTTCAAAAGTTAAATCAAAGTTAAGCAGCCTCAACAATGGTGCATTACTCAACTTTTCCTTTAGCAAAGAAAATGCATGTTCTTGTTCCTTACCCCAAATAAACCCCTTATCTTTTTTCATGATTTCAGTTAATGGAGCAGCAATTGTGCTAAAATCTTTGACAAATCTCCTATAGAAACTTGCCAAGCCATGGAAACTTCTCACATCACTCACGGTCTTAGGTTTCGGCCATTCTTGGATAGCCTTTACCTTTTCACTATCTACTTCAATTCCATTTGTACTCACCACATAACCCAAGAAAATGACGATGCAAAATGAACATTTCTTCATGTTAGCATACAACTTGTACTTACGCAAAGCATCAAGCACACATTTTAAATGCATAACATGCTCATCAACGGATTTGCTATACACTAGAATGTCATCAAAATAGACAACCACAAACTTTCCATTGAGCTCACGCAAAACATGGTTCATTAAGCGCATAAATGTACTAGGTGCATTGGTTAGGCCAAAAGGCATTACCAACCACTCATACAATCCATGTTTTGTTTTAAAAGCGGTTTTCCACTCATCACCCGGTTTCATTCTAATTTGGTGATAACCACCTTTCAAATCAATTTTTGAAAAGACACATGCACCATGCAACTCATCTAACATGTCATCAAGTCGAGGTATAGGGTGTCGATATTTTACCGTTATTTTGTTGACGACTCTACAATCTACACACATACGCCAACTTCCATCCTTCTTTGGTACCAACAATACAGGTACTGCACATGGGCTTAGACTTTCTCTTATATGTCCCTTCATCAAGAGCTCATCCACTTACTTTTGTAGTTCTTTTGTTTCCTCAAGATTGCTTCTATATGCCAGCCTATTTGGAATGGCAACCCGGGAATGAGATCAATTTGATGTTCTATCCCTCTCAAAGGTGGTAAACCTTGAGGTAAATCATCGGGAAAAACATCATTGTATTCCTGCAAAACATCAACAACAACACTTGGCAAAGAAGGGTCAACGTCGTTAGTAGAAAAATAAGCTTCCTTGTACAAAAGTACAATCATTGGCCTATAAGTGATTAAAGCCTTCCTTACGTCCCTCATTTTTGCATAGAAACTCATTTGGTTTTCCTCTTTTCTTTCTATGGCTAAATGCTCCTCACTCACTCTCTCTTTTTCACTCTTCATCTCATCTTCTTTTTTCTCACTTTTCTCTTTTTCTTTTCCACTTTCTTTTCTTTTTCTCTCGACCTCTTTTTGAGCAAACTCTCCATGGGACTTCTCAAGTTGCAATTGATCTTCAAAGATCTGTTTAGGAGTCAAAGGATGCTTCTTGCCTTCTTTCTCCACCATGTACCTATTAAGATACCCATCATGGTTCACTCTCCTATCCCACTGCCATGGCCTACCTAGCAACAAGTGACTAGATTGCATAGGAACAACATCACAGGTAACCTCATCATGGTACCTTCCAATAGCAAATGGAACCCTCACTTGTTTAGTAACCTTCACTTCCCCACTATTGTTAAGCCATTGCAATTTATAAGGTCTTGGATGTTTAGTAGTTTCCAATCCCAACTTATTCACAAATAAAGTACTAGCTACATTCACACAACTACCCCCATCAATTATCAAACTACACACTTTCCCTTCTACTAAGCACCTAGTATAAAAAAGATTTTCCCTTTGCAATCTAACCCCCTCACTATCCTCTTTCACTTGCACGTTAAGAGCATGCCTAGTAACCAACAATTGTCCCTCAGTAGGCAACTCAACATCACTACAATTATCCAAAGGAGGCATCTCATCCTCATCATCACTTTACTCATCCGTCTCTACCCCATTTCCACGCATCACCATTACCTTTTTATTTGGGCATTGAGATGCTATGTGCCTGTACCCCAAACACCTAAAACACTTAATTTCATGGCTTCTAGAGTTTTGGATAGAAGTAGTACCTTTATTTTTTCTGTCAAATATTCAAATGGTTGTGCCTTATCATCCTTCTTTGTTTGGGCAGCCTTGTTATCCTTTCTCCAATTCGACCTCCAAGTATTGTTTTGAGCCGAAAATGTGTTGGCTTGTTTCCCCTTCCCTTTGCGCTGCAATTGCCTTTCTATCTTCATAGCCATGTGCACCATATCTTCTATCTCTACATAGTGTTGCAACTCCACTCTGTCGGCTATGTCCTTATTAAGTCCATTAAGAACCTTGCCATGGTGGCCTCTCTATCTTCCTCTATATTTGCTCAGATCATCGCAATCTCCATTTTCTTGTAGTATTCCTCCACACTCTTTGTTCCTTGAACAAGGCTTTGCAATCTTTGGTGCAAGTCCCTATAATAATGGCTTGGAACAAATCTGCGTCTCATGATAGCCTTCATTTCAACCCAAGTTTGGATAGGTCTTTCACCATTTCTCCTCCTACTTACAAGAAATTGATCCCACTAAACAAGTGCATATTCTCCAAACTCCACCGCTGCAAGTTTTATTTTCTTTTCCTTCGAGTAATTGTGACAATCGAAGATTAATTCCACTTTTCGCTCCCACTCCATATATGCATTCGGATCATTCTTCCCCAGAAAGGATGGAATTTTCATTTTGATACTCCCAATATTCCTATCAAGATCATTTTGGTTCCTCCTACCTCTTCCATAATTTTTGCCTTCATTGACTAAGGTAGCTTGATCGTCAAATTCCTCTTCAGACTCTTCTACATATTGAGGTGTAGGTTGCCTCCTTGCCCTTGGATTGTTTTGGGCAGCCCCTTCTCGCAAGGCATTGATCTCGTTTTGTTGCTTCTCCAAAGTGTCATTCATGTTGCTAAGAACAAGTTGAATCCTCTCAAACTATTGTTGCATAGCCTTGAGAAGAAATTCTTGGTCTTTTGGTGCACTTACTCCACTTCCTTCCATTTTTGCAATATGAAATATCAAAAAAAAAAAAAAATAACAAACAAACAAGAACCTCACAAACACTCCCTCACGTGTTTCCCTCGTAGAAATTAGCACTTCTCTCGTGTTTAACTCAAATTGGTTTTTACCCTTTTTTAAGCTCACACTCTCTTGCCTTTTACCACTCAATCAATCTTTATGATTTTATACGTAAAGGCCAAATCAAGCAACAATCAAGATCTTAATCTAATTCAATTTTATCAGAGAAATCCTAAAAATAAGCAACAAGGATATGTGAAACAAAACTAGAAGCAAAGCAAAATAACCAATAAAGAAAAGACACACACTTGATGTATATGATGACTAGTAAAGAAATAGAATGACAAATACTGAATTTAAGAAGGAAACTTGTTGATACCGGAACCACCGCAGTTGCGCTTGAGAACCCCTTTGGATATTACGGACCCCACAACAACAACACGAAAAACCCACGGATCTAATTAGAATCAAACCCTAAGATAGTTTAGATTTAGGTTTTCTTTGCTGGATCGATGAACAAGCTAGAACTAATTCAAGCCCTAACCTCGAAACCCTCCACAGGAAAAGATCGATAAACTCTCTCCTGAAAGTTTCTTAGCATGCATTCAATCAAGAACACAAGGAATTGAAAGGACAAGCTTTATGATATTTCAAAGATGACAAAAATCCCCATTTACATCGTCTTATCTCTGTATAAATAGGAAGACATCCGAGCAAGACATCGTAATTAACGAAATAAGGAAAATCCATCGTAATTAAAAGAAGGCCGACTGTCAAGGCCGGCAGCGTATATGTAAAGGCTGGCTTCAAAGCCGGCAGCGTATATGTAAAGGCTGGCTTTAAGGCCGGCAGCCTTGATCCTGGATAGGTTCTTCCCACTTTATTTCCATCACATTAAGTTCCCTTTGATCATCCCTTGCCCTAAAGCTTTGGATTCCTTGAAGCTTCTCACTTGTGATGTTTATCAAACCCTGTACATGAGAAATTAGGATTTGTTGCAGCTTCTTAGCTCGGGATCTTATGATTGGTCCTTGAGGTAGGCTTATTGGACTTGAATCCCTTTGAACTTCAACTTCAGCCACTTGAATTTCTTCTTGATTCAACCCTTGAGCTTGGGACAGTGGCTCTTCCATAACATTCCCCCTCTCCTCAAAAGGATTCATCCTCGAATCAAAAGCATCACCTACATCAAAAGGACTCAGGTCAGCGACATTAAAAGTGGCACTAACATTATATTCACCTGGTAAGTCAACTCTGTAGGTGTTGTCATTGATTCTCTCAAGTATCTGAAATGGACCGTCTCTCCTAGGGTTCAACTTGGATTTCCTCTGTAATGGAAACCTCTCCTTGCGAAAATGCACCTAAACCCAATCTCCAGGCTGAAAAATCATGGGTCTCCTGCCCTTATTCACCCTTGAAGCTACCTTGGCATTTTGTTTCTCAATCCTACTCTTTACCTGTGCATGTAGCTTTCTCACGAAATCTGCCTTAGAATCAGCATCAAAACTCACAAACTTGTTCGGTGGTAATGGCATTAAATCAATAGGAGTCAGTGGATTAAAACCATACACAATCTCAAATGGTGAACAATGAGTAGTGCTATGTACAACCCTATTATATGCAAACTCCACAAATGGTAGGAAATCCTCCCAAGTCCTAATGTTCTTCTCTATGATTGCCCTCAACAATTGAATTAAAGTCCTATTAACAACCTCAGTTTGCCCATCAATTTGTGGGTGACAGGCAGTTGAAAACATTAGTTTAGTTCCTAACTTTCCCCACAATACTCTCCAAAAATGACTCAAAAATTTTACATCCCGATCACTAACAATGCTCTTAGGTATGCCATGTAGACGCACTACCTCTCTAAAGAACAAATCAGCAATGTGTATAGCATCATCGGTTTTATGACAAGGAATGAAATGAGCCATTTTACTAAACCTATCAACCACAACAAAGATGCTATCTCTACCTTTCCTAGTCCTAGGTAACCCAAGCACAAAATCCATAGACACAACAGTCCAAGGTTCATCAGGAACAGGCAGTGGTGTATACAGTCCATGTGGTTTCAGTTTAGATTTTGCCTCCCTACATGTGATACAGTGTTGACAAACTTTATGCACATCATGTCTCATGCCAGGCCAAAACAAATGTTGAGTCAGCATATCATAGGTCATGTCTACCCCAAAATGCCCCATTAAGCCCCCTCCATGTGCTTCCTTAACTAGTAATTCCCTCACAGAACCTCTAGGAATACACAACTTACTTTTCTTAAACAAGAATCCATCAAACATATAATAATCATTTATCCCATTCCCGTCAATACAAGCAACAAAAATCTCAGAAAAATCAACATCATGTGGGTACAGCTCCGTTACCAACTCAAATCCTAACAAAGATGTACTAAGAGAGTTAAGTAAAGTGTACCTTCTTGACAGCGCATCGGCAACAATGTTCTCCTTACCCTGCTTGTACCTTATCACATAAGGGAAGGTCTCAATGAATTCCACCCATTTGGCATGTCTCCTGTTCAGCTTATCTTGGCCTTTTAGATGTTTCAGGCTCTCATGGTCTGTGTGTATAACAAACTCTTTAGGCCATCGATAGTGTTGCCAAGTCTGCAGTGAGCATACTAAGGCATATAGCTCTTTATCATATGTTGGGTACTTCAGTGCTGCCCCACTCAATTTTTCGCTGAAATACATTAGTGGCCTGTGATCTTGCATCAATACAGCTCCAATCCCTATGCCACTAGCATCACACTCAATCTCAAATGTTTTATCAAAATCAGGCAAAGCAAGTAGTGGTGCATTACACAATTTATTCTTAAGTTCATTGAATGCATGTTCTCGTGCATCACCCCAAGTAAAACTAACATTCTTTTTCACAAGTTCATTCAAAGGTGCGGCTATGGTGCTAAAATCTCTAATGAACCTCCTATAGAAACCAGCAAGTCCATAAAAACTCCTCACCTCACTAGCAGTCTTAGGTCTAGGCCACTCCTTAATGGCTTTCACCTTCTCTTCATCAACCTCGACTCCTTGACTAGACACAATAAATCCTAAAAAATTAACCCTATCCATGCAGAAACTACACATCTTAAGATTTGCAAATAGCTTTTCCCCTCTCAGTTTTGTTAACACCAAACTCACATGCATAACATGATCATCTAGAGACTTAGAGTAAATCAAGATATCATCAAAATATACCACAACAAATTTACTTAAGTACTCACGCAGCACATGATTCATCAGTCGCATAAAAGTGCTAGGTGCATGTGTAAGACCAAAAGGCATGATAAGCCATTCATATAAACCAAATTTAGTCTTAAATGCAGTTTTCCATTCATCTCCTACTTTCATACGTATCTGATAATAACCAGATTTCAGATCAATTTTTGTAAACAAGCAAGAACCATACAATTCATCTAACATATAATCTAACCTAGGAATAGGGTGACGATACTTTATAGTGATTTTGTTGATGGCTCTGCAGTCTACACACATCCTCCAAGTCCCATCCTTCTTAGGCACTAGAATCACATGAACTGAACAGGGACTCAGACTCTCTCTTACATACCCTTTCTCCAGCAACTCTTCAACTTGTTTCTGGATCTCCTTTGCTTCACAGGGATTAGTTCTATATGCAGGTCGGTTGGGTATGGCAGCTCCAGGAATGAAGTCAATCTGATGCTCTATGCCCCTGACTGGTGGAAGTCCACTAGGCAACTCCTCTGGAAATGCATCTCCAAAATCCTGCAACAAATCAGAAAACACGCTAGGCAAACATAGGTTAATGTCATTAGTGGCCAAGCAAGCCCCTTTGTATAGAAGTACAAATATAGGTCTACTGGCACTCAAAGCATTCCCAACCTCACTGGACCTAGCAATCAAGCTCACATTTTTACTCTTTTTCTCTCCTAACCGATTGTTGTCTTGCTTTTCACTCCCCTCTTTCTTTTCACTCTTCTAATTTTTACTCTTGTTTTTCTCTCCTTCTAAAGTGCTCTTTCTACTCTCCTTCTCTTTGCTTTCGGCCTCCACTCTCAGCCTCTCCAATTTACATTGGTCCTGATACCAAATGATATCGGAACCACCGCAGTTGCGCTTGAGAACCCCTTTGGATATTACGGACCCCCACAACAACAACACGAAAAACCCACGGATCTAATTGGAATCAAACCCTAAGATAGTTTAGATTTAGGTTTTCTTAGCTGGATCGATGAACAAGCTAGAACTAATTCAATCCCTAACCTCGAAACCCTCCACAGGAAATGATCGATCAACTCTCTCCTGAAAGTTTCTTAGCATGCATTCAATCAAGAACATAAGGAATTGAAAGGACAAGCTTTCTGATATTTCAAAGATGACAAAAACCACCATTTACATCATCTTATCTTGGTATAAATAGGAAGACATCCGAGCAATACATCGTAATTAACGAAATAAGGAAAATCCATCGTAATTAAAAGAAGGCCGGCTCAAGGCCGGCAGCGTATATGTAAAGGCTGGCTTCAAAGCCGGTAGCGTATATGTAAAGGCTGGCTTCAAGGCCGGCAGCCTTGATCCTAGATAGGTTCTTCCCACTTGATTTCCATCACATTAAGTTCCCTTTGATCATCCCTTGCCCTAAAGCTTTGGATTCCTCGAAGCTTCTCACTTGTGATGTTTATCAAACCCTGTACATGAGAAATTAGGATTTGTTGCAGCTTCATAGCTCGGGATCTTGTGATTGGTCCTTGAGGTAAGCTTATTGGACTTGAATCCCTTTGAACATCAGCTTCAGCCACTTGAATTTCTTCTTGATTCAACCCTTGAGCTTGAACAGTGGCACTTCCATAACAATAAATGTCCATGTCATTACTTAACCAAAGTAGCTGCAAATGCCACTACAACAAACGTTGTCGTTGCAAATTTTGTCAATACAAACATTGTAACTACAAATATCGTTGCGGCAGTTGTCACCGCAAAGATTGTCATTGTAAACACAGCTGCTACAAATATCATCGCTACAAATGTTCTAAACATTGTTGCTACCATCGCGATGAAAATATCATGGCCACGATTGTAATCACTCTATTTATTATCACTATAATTGTCCATGTCGTTACTCAAGCACTGTAGCTGCAATTACCACTACAACAAATGTTGCCGTTACAAATATTGTCACTACAAACATTGTAACCACAAATATCATTGCGACAGTTGTCACCGCAAATATTGTCCTTCCAAACATAGCTGTTACAAATGTTGTCAACAACGCTGCTACCATCGCGATGAAAATATCATGGCCACAATTGTAATCACTCTATGTATTGTCACCATAAATGTCCATGTCGTCACACAACCAAAGTAGCTGCAAATGCCACTACAACAAATGTTGTCGTTGCAAATATTGTCAATACAAACATTGCAACCACAAATATCATTGCAGCAGTAGTGACCGCAAAGATTGTCATTGTAGACACAGCTGCTACAAATATCATCGCTACAAATGTTGTCAACGTCGTTGCTACCATCGCGATGAAAATATCATGGCCACAGTTGTAATCACTCTATGTATTGCCACTATAAATGTCCATGTCGTTACTTAACCAAAGTAGCTGTAAATGCCACTCCAACAAATGTTGTCATTGCAAATTTTCTCAATACAAACATTGTAACCACAATATCGTTGCGGCAGTAGTCACCGCAAAGATTGTCATTGTAAACACAGCTGCTACAAATATCATCGCCACAATGTTGTAAACATTGTTGCTACCATCGTGATGAAAATATCATGGCCACGATTGTAATCACTCTATTTATTGTCACTATAAATGTCCATGTCGTTACTCAAGCAATGCAGCTGCAATTACCACTACAAAAATGTTGTCGTTGCAAATATTGTCACTACAACATTGTAACCACAAATATGATTGCGGCAGTTGTAACAGCAAAATTGTAATTGCAAACACAGCTGCTACAAATATCATCGCTACAAATGTTGTAAACATTGTTGCTACCATCGCGATGAAAATATCATGCTACAATTGTAATCACTCTATGTATTGTCACTATAAATGTCCATGTCGTTACTCAAACAAAGTAGCTGCAATTACCAGTACAACAAATGTTGTCGTTGCAAATATTGTCACTACAATCATTGTAACCATAAACATCTTTACGCTGTTGTCACCGCAAATATTGTCATTGCAAACATAGCTGCAACAAATATCATCGCTACAAATGTTGTCAACGTCGTTGCTACCATCGCGATGAAAATATCATGGCCACAGTTGTAATCACTCTATGTATTGTCACTATAAATGTCCATGTCGTTACTAAACAAAGTAGCTGCAATTACCACTACAACAAATGTTGTCGTTGCCAAATATTGTCACTACAAACATTGTAACCACAAATATCTTGCGGCAGTTGTCACCGCAATATTGTCATTGTAAACATAGCTGCTAAAATATCATCGCACAAATGTTGTCAACATTGTTGCTACCATCGCGATGAAAATATCATGGCCACATTGTAATCACTCTATGTATTGTCACTATAAATGTCCATGTCGTTACTAAACAAGTAGCTGCAATCACTCAACAAATGTTGTCGTTGAATTTTCAATACAAACATTGTAAACACAAATATCGTTGCGGCAGTAGTCACCGCAAAGATGTCATGTAAACACAGCTGCTATAAATATCATCGCCACAATGTTGTAAACATTGTTGCTACCATCGTGATGAAAATATCATGGCCACGATTGTAATCACTCTTTTTATTGTCACTATAAATGTCCATGTCGTTACTCAGCAATGAGCTGCAATTACAACTACAACAAATGTTGTCGTTGCAAATATTGTACTACAAACATTGTAACACAATATGATTGCGGCAGTTGTAACAGCAAATATTGTCATTGCAAACACAGCTGCTACAAATATCATCGCTACAAATTTTGTAAACATTGTTGCTACCATCGCGATGAAAATATCACTGCTACAATTGTAATCACTCTATGTATTGTCACTATCAATGTCCATGTCGTTACTCAAACAAAGTAGCTGCAATTACCACTACAACAAATGTTGACGTTGCAAATATTGTCACTACAATCATTGAAACCATAAACATCTTTACGACTGTTGTCACCGCAATATTGTCATTGCAAACATAGCTGCAACAAATATCATCGCTACAAATGTTGTCAAGTTGTTGCTTCCATCGCGATGAAAATATCATGGCCAAGTTGTAATCACTCTATGTATTGCCACTATAAATGTCCATGTCGTTACTTAACCAAAGTAGCTGCAAATGCCCCAAAAATGTTGTCGTTGAAATTTTCTCAATACAAACATTGTAGCCACAATATCGTTGCGGCAGTAGTCATCGCAAAGATTGTCATTGTAAACACAGCTGCTACAAATATCATCGCCACAAATGTTGTAAACATTGTTGCTACCATCGTGATGAAAATATCATGGCCACGATTGTAATCACTCTATTTATTGTCACTATAAATGTCCATGTCGTTACTCAAGCAATGCAGCTGCAATTACCACTACAACAAATGTTGTCGTTGCAAATATTGTCACTACAAACATTGTAACCACAAATATGATTGCGGCAGTTGTAACAGCAAATATTGTCATTGCAAACACAGCTTCTACAAATATCATCGCTACAAATGTTGTAAACATTGTTGCTACAATCGCGACGAAAATATCACTGCTACAATTGTAATCACTCTATGTATTGTCACTATCAATGTCCATGTCGTTACTCAACCAAAGTAGCTCCAAATGTCACTAAAACAAATGTTGTCGTTGCAAATATTGTCAATACAAACATTGTAACCACAAAATCATTGCGGCGTTGTCACAGCAAAATTGTCATTGTAAACAAAGCTGCTACAAATATCATCGCTACAAATGTTGTAACATTGTTGCTACCATCGCGATGAAAATATTATGGCCACATTGTAATCACTCTATTTATGTTACTATAAATGTCCATGTCGTTACACAAGCATGTAGCTGCAATTACCACTACAACAAATGTTGTCGTTGTAAATATTGTCATACAAACATGTAACCACAAATATCATTGCGGCAGTGTCTCCCCAAATATTACATTGGAAACATAGCTACATAATATCATCGCTACAATGTTGTCAACATTGCTGCTACCGTCGCGATGAAAATATCATGGCCACAATTGTAATCGCTCTATGATTTTCATTATAAAGTCATG
>JBBMOL010001437.1:0-39411 GCA_037954665.1 Laguncularia racemosa | reverse complement strand
GTAACCCTTTTGCTTTGGTCTTAACTATGCCAAAGTTCCTATATGAAGAACATTCCTTGCCCTTTTTCTTTTTAATTTTAATGACTAACCTGTGTTAGACAATAATGCCGTTCCATTTTGCAAGGTTGAATTTTAAGAAATCAAGTAATTACCATCTCCACAAACTCCTTTTTTTAAATTAAAAGCTAAAATTGCTATATATAATTTTTATTTATGCATTCTTCATCTAATTTCTCATAGCACTTCTATTCTTTTTTATCCATTAATCAGAACGAATACCAACTACTCGAGTAAAACTCTTCTTTCTTTTCTTTTCTTTTTTTTTTTAAGGAGGGAGGATGGAGTATACTATAAATTAAGCCACATTTGTTTCATGAAAAATAATTTCAGGAAAACATTTTCCCATTTTTCTATTTGTAAGGCTGAAATTTTATAATATTAAAATCCAAGAGATAGATTTTGGTGTAACTCTAAAAAATTAACTTTATACTGATAAATATTTTCAATTATCCTTTAAACTAAAAGTATGTATCTTATTTCACAAACAGTTAAAAATTAATTCCAATAAATTAGTAATATTTTTTCACCTTATCAGTGTTTACTTTCCTATACGCCATGTTCTCTACTTAGGTAAGAAAACTAAATTCCAGCAATTAGAATCTAAAAGTTTGTCATTCTAACAATAATTTTTATTTTTAATATATATTATATTTGATCTTTTTTTTTATTTTTAAACACACACGTATATAGCAAGTGCATGCCCACCTAGTAATCTTTTAAGTTGAGAACATTCTTCCATTAAATGGAAAATCCTAACATCTTCTAGGAAAATGACTTACACTTTTGAAAATGTATGTTGTTCTCTAGATTAGCTTCCATGAGTCTTCTATCTCTGGGAAGTGTTTCTATTTGATTTTGTTAGAATTAACCTATAATTACATTTTAAACATGAAAAGATTTTATTGGAAAAAGAAAAGGAAAAACCTTCAATCCCTTGCTAGAAAAATTATAAATATAGGTAAAAGAGATTGCAATCAAGGATATTAAAATTCATCTATATATTATACTTTTACATTTACACAAAAGGTTTAGCATAATACATTTATGGCAATATATTAATGACCTTTTTATTTAATTACAACTACATCTTACATAAAATTCATATGAACACAAGAAAAATCTTTTCAGCACATTCCCATAAGCACAATCAAACACATGAAAACATGCTATATTCAAAAATATTAAATTTTTTTATAGGAAAATTCTTACCAAGGCCTAAACTAAAAATGACAAAGAAAGTGAGATATAGGGCAACACTCTAAAATATTAATTTTTTTTTAAATTTTGCAAATATTATACTAAAAATAGTAATTCCAAAAATAATTTTAAAAAGATGCGAACGTAATTTGTGATTTTAAATTTTTACAAAAATTACAAAACTGAAGGCACAAATTAAGTATGTGCCTTCGGTACAATTTGTGTTGAAGGCATGAACCTCGTTCATACCTTTAAGCATTTTTTTTTTTTACCATAATAGAATCCTATAAATCTAAAAAAATTATTACAAAATAATACTACAAACTTAAAAAAAGTTATTATTATAAATAATATTGTAAATTTATACAATATCACAACATTTAAATGTCTAATGACAAAAAAAAAATTTATACCAATAGTTTGTAATAAAAATGAATCCTCAGTTTATATGTTCATTTTTACATCTTTGAACTTCCTCTAAAAGTATATTCTTTCTCACAATTTCAAATTTTGTTTTCTTAATTTCTATTTTACGTAGATTTAGCTTTTTGAGCTATGTTGTAGAAATATCTAGGAGAAATATTTGCAAGTGTCATTCAGGTTTAGCTTTTTGTGCTACACAGGTTCAAACATTTTGCTTTAAATTATTAGTTGTAAATGTAAAGAATATATATTTTTAAACAAAAGGTCATGAGTTCAATTCTATGAGTATCATTTTACCTTTTTTTTTAGGTTGTATTTATTCTTACATTGCTTAAATAGCATTCTTTGTCTCTCTTTTTATTTTTCTTTACAATAATTTTAAAAAAATTAAATTTCATTTAATACAAAATCATAGTTAATTGATTTAAAATTCTCTTAAGTTGCTATTTATTTATTAATTGTATACCATAAAAATAATTACATTATTAATATTATAAATGCTTCAATCTTATCATATAAAATATGAATAAATAATAATAAGCATATATAACTCGATGTACTTTACTTATAATTAATATTATGAAAATAAATGTGGATTATTAAAAAAATGAAGACCAATGATTTTTGTGGTATACTAATAGTACAATCTTTTAGAGTTATTATTGAAAAAAAAAAAAATCAAAGCAGACTTACATTTATATCATTTGGTTTTTTTCTACTTTACTTATAATTACCTACTTAAATATTTTTTATACTATATTCTTGTTAATACTAAAAATTACACAAGTTTTATGTATTATTTTTTAATATAAATTGATAGGTATATTTTAACATTAATATATATGTTATAATAAAAATATAATATATTTATTCTTTACCCTCTTACAAAGCATATTGATATCTTTAATTATTTCCATAAAAAAATAAAAATTCCTCCTTATTTAGTATAAAAAATATTGTTGATACACTCCTTTTACAAAATCTTTATATATATCTATACATGATTATAAATAATTATAATATTAATATAAATATAGTAAATTCAGTCCCCAGCTCCATAGTGATGCGTTCGCTTAGACCATAAATATAAGTTTCTGTCAACTGAATCAGAGCTTTCATTGATAAGATAAATTATACAATGAGATCAGTTACCCTAGATTGCAATCCCTTTGTCTAAGGCATTGATCACGACTTCATATGAGGTTTTGGTCACGAGAGGCGCATTATGCGAGTAATGTTTGGCTAGTTTAGACTTCTTCTTCTTCTTCTATCCAGTAGTCAAATGAAAACCTTTCATTTACCAGTAGGATAAATTTATTACACCCAGTTCATAGTTCATACAGGATAAAGAAAAACAGAACATTTTAAGGTGGTCTATATCCACCCAGTCCACTATCTATCCAAACTGCTGCTCATAATAAATTGCTTTAAACTGGATTAAACTACTTGGAACTTCGAGATAAACTGCAATCCTTCTAGACAACAACATCCAAAATGTGCCAGAAGATCTGCATTATTACAGTAACAATTTTGCCTGCATTAAACAATAATATATTAGAAGCATGTATATATATAGTGGTCAATTGATTGATGTTTATTTTAGGGAAATTAAAACCATAGTGATGATGATTCAATACTAATAATGATGTTTTTAGACACGAAGCACATTTTAATGCTTTGTACACTTAATAATTTATAAGCATAGAAATGGTGCTTAATATATATTTTTTTTGTACTCTTGATTGTTTCATCACCATAAAGCTATTTTGGAACTTTACTACCCCATCATAACCTTAAAGAATAACATTTCTTTTCCATAATTATTTCAAAACTTTTTTTGTTATATTTGTTATAAGATTAAAACTTTGAATTACTAACTAAAAAGAAATTTCATTGATAAAACCAAATAAGGACTTTCAATTTTAACAATTGTTACTTAAAAAGATAAAAATAGTGTAAAGACAGATAATGATTTGTCTATTATCCTACAAATTTTTGCAACAATCTTCTTGATACGACCACGCCAACCCGTGACGAAAACCAATACCAATACGTTCGGAAATTCGTTGCCTAAGACGCCCAAACACCTAAAGTGGAAACCGCGACCCGTTGTCTATAAACGGGACAAGAACCTTGGTATAAAATGAAGACGCCACAATCGGATGAAAGACCGATTGATAAGTCGGGATGAACGCACGAAAATCAATCCGATAAGTTCGATTTAGTTCTTGAAGAACCAAGAGAGGTGCCTCTCAAAAGTGTTTAATGTTCAAAGATGTATGTTGTTCATTGTTCTAAATCCTAGGAGCTTTTATACTAGGGTTACAATTCGTGTAAAACAAGTCCAAAATGACGTAGTTTAGATAAGTGGCATAAAAACGCGAAAACAGAACAAATACACGGCCGTGTACAACTTCTGGCAACATACATGGCCGTGTACACGACCGTGTACTTTGACCATATACTTTTCTGTGCACATTCCGGTCACATACACGACCGTGTACTTTTGGTCGTGTATCTTTCTGTAGATTTGCTTGTCTCCATACACGCCCGTGTACTTTGAAAGTACACGCCTCTTCAACCCGTATCCGGTGTGACTTGTATAAGAGTAAGGGTCTTCCATGGTTATTCCAATCCGTTCCAACTTCACGATTGCCCCAATCCTTTCCGGCTTCATGGACATCCTTTATCAACCGTTTAAGTGCTTCCTTGAGTCATTTCGCTCGACTTCTTATGATCGGTCCAGGCGGCACTTCAAGAGGATCCACATTCCTTCTTCTAGCTTGACTCTCATCATTCCCCTCCTCTTGAAAAGGATTTGTCCTCAAATCGTCACCTACATCAAAAGGACTCAGATTAGTAACATTAAATGTGGCACTTACTTGATACTCACCAGGCAAATCTATCTTGTATGCATTGTCGTTGATGCGCTCAAGAACTTGAAATGGTCCATCGCCTCTAGGAAGTAGTTTAGATCGACGCTGCACGGGAAACCGCTCTTTGCGCATGTGAACCCAAACCCAATCTCCAGATTCAAAAACAGCTTGTCAACGACCCTTGTTGGCTTGTTTCACATACTTCTCTGTTCGTCGTTCAATGTTCAGCCTGGACTTCTCATGGATCTGTTGAACAAATTCGGCCTTCTTCTTGCCATCTAAATTAACATACTCAGAAATAGGCAAAGGTGATAAATCCAAAGGAGTTAGTGGATTAAAACCATACACAATTTCAAAAGGAGAAAAATTAGTAGCAGAATGCACTGTACGGTTATAAGCAAATTCAACATGCGGCAAACAATCCTCCCAACTCTTAATATTCTTTTTAATTACAGCCCTAACAAAGTAGATAATGTTCGATTCACTACCTCAGTTTAACCGTCAGTCTGTAGATGACAAGTAGTAGAAAACAATAACTTAGTTCCTAACTTAGCCCACAAAGTCTTCCAAAAGTAGCTTAAGAACTTAGCATCCCTATCTGATACAATTGTTCTAGCATACCATGCAATCACACAACTTCCCTAAAGAATAAATTAGCAATATTACAAGCATCATCCGTTTTGTTACAAGGAATGAAATGTGCCATTTTAGAAAACCTATCAACAACTACAAAAACAGAATCCCGACCATGTCTAGACCTGGGTAATCCTAACACAAAAATCCATAGAAATATCTACCCAAGGCTCATGAGGAATGGGAAGTGGGGTGTAAAGCCCTTGAGGTTGGACTCTAGATTTCGCTTGCTTACATGTGACACATCGCTCACAAATCCTCTCACATCTCGTTTCATGTGAGGCCAATAGAAGTGTTCCTGCAATACCCCTAATGTTTTAGCTACCCCAAAGTGTCCCATTAAACCTCCTCCATGAGACTCCCTCACTAGTAATTCTCTTAAGGAACAAATTGGAATGCACAGTTTACTCTCCCTAAACAAGAATCCTTCATGTTTATAAAATTTTCCATGCCCACTCTTCTTACAATACATATACTCCTCACAAAAATCTCGATCAGCAGCCTATAACTCCTTAATGTGCTCAAAACTAAGCAGTCTAGAACTAAGAGTAGAGATAAGAGTATACCTTCTAGAAAGTGCATCAGCAACGACATTCTCTTTACCTTCTTGTAGTGGATGACATATGGAAATGTTTCGATAACTCCACCCAACGAGCATGCCTTTTGTTCAGCTTGTGCTGCCCCTTCAAATACTTCAAAGATTTCATGATCAATGTAGATCACGAACTCTTTTGGCCAAAGTAGTGTTGCCACATCTCCAGGGCTCGAACCATGCATATAGCTCCTTGTCGTAAGTAGGGTAATTCAAGGTTGCCCCACTTAGCTTCTCGCTAAAGAATGCAATCGGTCTTCTCTCTGCATAAGCACTGCTCCAATACCTAATCCTGAAGCATCACACTCAATTTCAAACGTTTTAGCAAAGTTAGGTAAAGCAAGTAACGGTGCCTGAGTCAACTTATTTTTAAGCGTCTGAAAGGCCTTCTCTTGTTGCTCTCCCCAGCTGAACCCCACGTTCTTCTTAATTACCTCAGTAAGTGGTGCTGCAATGGTGCTGAAATCCTTCACGAATCTCCTGTAAAAGCTCGCTAGTCCATGGAAACTCCGCACATTACTTACATTGGTTGGACTAGGCCTTCTTGGATCGCACGAACCTTTTCTTCATCAACCTGTATTCCCTACGCACTAACAACAAAACCAAGAAACACAAGTTTGTCTGTGCAAAAAGTGCACTTCTTGAGGTTAGATATAATTGTTCCTTTCGAAGCACTTCTAAACATCCTCAAGTGTGACATATGATCTTCCAAACTTTTGCTGTAAATAAAGAATATCATCAAAATAGACAACCACAAATTTTCCAATAAAAGTCCTCAAAACATGGTTCATAAGTCTCATAAAAGTACTAGGTGCATTAGTTAAACCGAAAGGCATTACTAACCACTCATACAATCCATATTTTGTCTTAAATGCAGTTTTCCATTCATCACCTTCTTTCATTCTAATTTGGTGATATCCACTTTTCAGATCAATTTTAGAAAAGACACTAGACCCATGCAACTCATCTAACATGTCATCTAAGCAAGGATGGGATGACGATACTTTACCGTGATGTTGTTGATGGTGCGGCATGTCAACACACATTCTCCATATCCTATCCTTCTTAGGCACCAAGATCACAGGCACTGCACATGGACTCATGCTTTCTCTTACATACCCCTTCTCCATTAGTTCATCGACCTGCCTTTAGAGTTCCTTGTCTCCTGGATTGCTCCTATAAGCTGGCTTGTTTGGAATTGATGCTCCAGGTACAAGGTCAATCTGGTGCTCAATACCACGAACAGGTGGTAATCCCTTTGGAATCTCCTCAGGAAAGACATCTTCAAAGTCCTGCACAAGAGACACAACCACACTAGGCAAAGAGTTAGACAATTCGTTAGTAGTCAAACATGTTTCTTTAAAAACCAGCAACACATAGGTTGCCTCATCACTAACGCTCTCCTTACTACACTCGCTCTTGCCACACAACTCTCCTTTTGCAAGGCTGCCCTCTCCTTTTCACTCACCACCAAAGTTGATCCCCCTTCAACTTGGCCTCTCACACTCTTCCAGCCTTCCTCTCCTTTTCCTTTTGATCTTGACTTTTATATTCCTTTTTCTTCTCATTGTCTTTTGCTCTCTCACTCTCACTCGCTTTTCACTCACCTAATGTTTTGCAAAAGACTGTTGTAGCTGCATACTGGTCCTCATACACTTGTTTAGGTGTTAACGGTTTAAGATTAAAGCTCTTCCTTGGTGAACAAGCGTTTATACTTGTTAGAAAAGCCATCATGCACAACCTTCCTATCAATAACACCTCATCCTCATACCTACCAATGCGAAACCCAATCAAGGCTTGCTTACTCACCTTAGTCTCACCACTATCATTCAACCACTGCAATTTATATGGACTAGGGTGTCTAACAGTTTGAGCCCCAGCCTCTCAACAATAAAATTACTCACTTATTGGTGCAACTTCCCCCATCAATAATCAGACTACAAATGTGATCTCCTAGATAACATCTAGTATGAAAATATATTCTCCCTTTGCACCTCCTCTTCTTCTTCACCTGCACATTCAAAGCTCTCTTCACTACTGCCACTAGCCTTCCCATTGTAGGCTCCTCATCATCACTAGCATCCTCTAATGGAGGCATATCCTCTCTTCACTATCCCCCTCAGTCTCATACTCTCCATCATCACACAAAATCATCACACGCCTATTTGGACATTGACTAGCAATATGGCCTCTACCTTGACATTTAAAACATCTAATGTCACGATTTCTAGAAGTAGAAGATTCAGGGTTACCTGATTACCAGGAGTAGAACCGCTTGCCTCAGCTCCCCTTTTGGTTTAGTGGGTAAAGGCTTTTCTTCTTCTTTCATTGATTATTCTTCCAAAGTGGATGAACCATTACCCTGTTGCAACCGTTGCATTACTACTACCTCTCCTCTTGTACTGGTTCTCAACTTTTATAGCCATGTGGACTATATCCTCCAATTCTACATAATGCTGCAATTCAACAACATTTTGGATTTCTCTATTCAACCCCGCAAGAAATCTAGGCATTGTAGCCTCTCTATCCTCCTCTACATTCGCCCTAATCATAGTGACTTCCATCTCCTTGAAATACTCATCTACACTCCGGCTTCCCTGCCTAAGAGTTTGCAACTTGTTGTGCAATTCACGATAGTAATACGCAGGTACAAACCGCTTCTTCATCACTCTTTTCATCTCTTCCCAAGACTCAATAGGTGGCTCGTCACTCCTTCTCCTATTCAACATTAGTTGATCCACCACACTATAGCATAATCCGAAAATTCAATGGCAGCAAGTTTTACTTCTTTCTCCCACTATAGTTGTGACAATCAAATACCATCTCCACCTTTTTCTCCACTCTAAGTACGCCTCGGGATCATTCTTCCCTTAGAAAGGAGGAATCTTCATCTTTATGCTACTCAATTGATCGTCATCTCTATTCCTATCTCCTCTATCTTTCCAATCCCTAGTTCTTCTATTCCGACCACTATATCCTCTATAACTCCCGACAGAAGCTCATCAAAATCATCATCCGACATTTCATCTCCACCCCTCGGTACTCTCCTAGAACGACTCTCCCTCTTACGTCCTTGGAATACGTTTGTGGATTGCTCTATTCTTTGCTCTACCGTCTCATGAATTTGTTCCATTCCCTCTTGGAACATCCTCTTCATTTCACCCCTCAACGCCTCAATTACTAACCTAGCATCAAACCTTCCCCTCTCACCTTCAGGAGAATGTTGTCTCGACATAGTCCCTGCAGAAAAGATTAGTACTAACACAAATATATATATAATTAAACCTCACGATACATTCCCTTACATGTTTCGCTCAAATGATGATATCACACAGTCACTCGTGTATTCTCACAAATAATGATAATATCAACTCGCCAAATTCCTCTTCTCAATTCTCTTGGAACTAACCTGAACTACACCAATTTCCTTCCGTAGAATTCAAAATCAACTCTAGGGTTCGTAAAATTTTCCTCCATTTTTCTATCCGATTTTTTTTTGTCTCTTTTTTTTTGCTTTTGATCACGTTTCTCTTTTCTTTTCTTTTCCCTTCTTTTTTTTTGTCGTGATTTTTACTCTTTTTTTTTTTTTTACAATCGACTAGTAAATACTACACTATCAAAAGACAATTAATATTGCGGAATTGAATGCTAACAATGGATATGAACGAATGGAGTTAGGGTTTTTGATATTACCTTCCTCAACCGAACTTGATGTTTTGACAAACCTATGCTCTAATACCAAACTGATACGAACCACGCCAACCCGTGACGAAACCCAATACCAATACGTTCGGAAATTCGTTGCCTAAGACGCCCAAACACCTAAAGTGGAAACCGCGACCCGTTGTCTATAAGCGAGACAAGAACCTTAGTATAAAATGAAGACGCCACAATCGGGATGAAAGAACCGATTGATAAGTCGAGATGAACGCCACAGAAATCAATCCGATAAGTTCGATTTAGTTCTTGAATAACCAAGAGAGGTGCCTCTCAAAAGTGTTTAATGTTCAAAGATGTATGTTGTTCATTGTTCTAAACCCTAGGAGCTTTTATACTAGGGTTACAATTCGTGTAAAACAAGTCCAAAACGACGTAGTTTAGATAAGTGGCATAAAAACGCGAAAACAGAACAAGCTGGCCGGCAGGGGATACACGGCCGTGTACAACTTCTGGCAACATACACGGCCGTGTACACGACCGTGTACTTTAACCATATACTTTTCTGTGCACATTCCGGTCACATACACGACCGTGTACTTCTAGTCGTGTATCTTTCTGTAGATTTGCTTGTCTCCATACACGCCCGTGTACTTTGAAAGTACACGCCCTCTTCAACCCTGTCCGGTCTGACTTGTATAAGAGCAAGGGTCTTCCCATGGTTGTTCCAATCCGTTCCAACTTCATGATTGCCCCAATCCTTTCCGGCTTCATGGACATCCTTTATCAACCCGTTAAGTGCTTCCTTGAGTCATTTCGCTCGACTTCTTGTGATCGGTCCAGGTGGCACTTCAAGAGGATCCACATTCCTTCTTCCAGCTTGACTCTCATCATGGATCTCATCACTTCTATCTTTTAAACCTTCCTTCTTTTAGCCTCACTTCTTCTTAGCTTCACTTTTATTCATTATTTGACTCTTGAATCACTTCTTAGGACCTTAATTCCCATTATTTCCTCCATGCTAGTAAAGATTTACTCTCAAATTTAAGGATTTCTACTTTAACCTATGACAAGCATTTAAAGCCTTCCTAGTGGGAATACTATTATAAATTGCTTCTATCCTTAGCAACCAATTCTCTTCTAATTTTAATTGGACTCGTAGAAAAGAGTATAATTTTCTAGCCATCTTTTTTAAAAGTGCAAATATTCTTGAACCTATCATAAATCACTAATCCGTTTGATCGATATAGCTTCCCAGTAATATGTGTGCAACAACCATTAGTATTGCATAGACATCAGGTCGATTCCAAACTAATCTGAAACCACCGAATCATGAGCTAGAGAAAGGTGGAATTGGAACTGGCCCGAAGGGGGAAGGGTTGGATGGGTTTTCCCTTGACTCAACTATTCAAAGGCCAATTCAGCTTGTGAACCAACCTTGCAATTTTTTTTTTACAAATTTTTTTTTTTTTGCCTTTTTTATTTCTTTTAGAATATTTTTACTTATCTATGTATATTGTTTTTAGTAAGTTTTTTTTTTCCTTAAATTTATTAACATTGAAATTGAATCTACCATTTTCGAGGTAGTAATATGATGTTTGGCAATATATATATGTATGTATACATATCTTAAAAATTACACCATATATTAAAGATTTCCATTATTAAAAATTACACATTTTTTCTACAAGCTTTATCAATTAACTTTGAAATAACTATTATAATATCTATTTTAGATTGTGATTACAACACTCATTATACTCATTATAATATATTTTTTATCCTATATAAGCAATTGCTATAATAATTTGATATCATACAACACTGTTAAACCAAAATTATCTTTTAATTTAGTATAATGGGAAATAGTAATTTTACTGTAAAGTCAATGAATAAATTTAAGGGAAATGAAGCTCTAATAAATTTCAAATTAAACTATTTTGAGGATTTGTCCATCTAATCGGAAGATTTAGCAACCCAAATGATAATTTAGAAGACAGTATAGAGAATTCCCTACTTTGATTAAATTTAAATACTCAAAATATCTTTTATATAATATGATAATCTCAAGAGTATAGTGAACACTAGTATTTAAGGATTATATCGAGTGAACATATGGTATAGGTGAGCACCCCTTTTTTTATGTTTGAGCATAGTGGCCGTAAAATGAAATGACCACTTCCATGCTTGTAGCGTCATTGCAAAATTTTCTTAAGTAAATTGCATAACTCGATGATGTAATTGATTGATATAGTTACATGGCTTATTATTTTATAATTGCGATGTCATGATTTATCACCGCAAGACAAGTGCATGCCTTTAACTATAGACATGGCTTGTAGATAGTGGTGATTGATGCATGACTATGTTGATCATGCCCTTGAAATTTGTGCTTGGTTACTATTGCACTGCATTCACGTGCATTTATAACATGGCATAGTAATGGCCTAAGGGCCAAATTTTCATTAAGCACAGTTTTGATTAATGCACTTAAGGGTTATATTGGAAAACTCGATTTGTATAAAAGGACGTACAAGTCATATTTGATTATCAAACTCAATTGCAAAGCTCAATTTTCAAAATATAAATTTGCATGCTCAACTTTAAGTTGCCAAGTGTTGCTTATATTTTTCTTGAGGAGTTGCCTTAGGACACTTATGTATTTTCTTCAAAAGCCACCAAGTGCCACTTATAATTGTGCTTGAGAGCCACCAAGTGCTGCTTATATTTGCTCAAGAGTCACTCAAAGGCCATTTTAATATATGCTCAGTTAAGATACTGGGCAGTGCATGTCATGTGCATTAGTATGACATATCATTGCATTCATAATCATCTATTAATTATAATAGTGACTTGCACCCAATTATGTTAAAAATGTTTACTTGTTATTATTGTTATTTTGCTCACTTGGCTTGCTGCTGAGGAGTTAGTTTTATCTAATCTCAACTTATGAAGATGGAGATAATGTTATAGCATAAGATCAGGGTGAGGATTATGAGAGCGAGACCAGCTTCTGTAAATATAAATAAATATTGAAATACTTGATCGATTTATACTTTTATTTTGTGATTCTACTAAACTTGGGCAATGTAATGCCTTAATATTATACATGTAAAAGACACTTCTACGCCATTATGTATGTATGTATGTATGTATGTATGTATGTATGTATGTAATATTGGTGAATTTTAATCTATGCTTAATTCTAATTAGCCTTATCCTCAACTCAAGAACGGCATAGTGTACTGCTTTCTAAGCACTGGCATGTAAGCGAACAAGCCTTAGAAGGTGAGGCTTACACACCTTCACCTACTTGCTAACATGTATAGCTCCTTTTTCTCCAAACCAATGCAAGTTATATGGCTTAAGATGTGGTATAGTCTTTAATCCCAAATGATGTACAAAGTAGTAAAAACTAAATTAATACAATCGCCCTTGTCTACAATTAAAGTTTGTCGAGTCTAAATTGATTCATTTTTTCTAATTTGATTTACACTAAACCTTATGCCCATTTAATATAAATCCTCAACTAAAAGTAGGAAAATTTTATTTTATTTTATCTAACTTGAAGAAAAGAAGTCGCCACCGATCGAGATCGAGAAAATTATTAAATTAAGAATAATTGAGTAGATTAATCTTAATTTCACTACTAATTCGCATAGAACATTTTACATAAAACCAAGATTTTAGAATCAAAGGTTATCTTATTAAAACCTTACAGTTACCACTTTAACCTTCCAAAATTAATTTTTTTTCTTTTTATTTTTTAAAATGTTTAATTAGAGAAAGTAAAAAAAAAAATATTATTTAAAAAATATTTAACTAGAGAAAGTAAAAAATATATATATTCTTGAGGTCGCCCCGTAAGTGCCTATGTACCACTATTCAAGATCAAAACCGGTTGTAGTTAATATATTTTATTTTTTATTATAGAGACCAAAATTTATTTATTCATAAAAAAATATTAGAAAAAATATACTAAAAGAAAATAATATTTTTAATTATTATTATAAATATATGTATATATTAGAAAATTCTAAAATGTAAGAAAAAGATAAATATATTTTTTAATAAATTTTTTTAGAATTTTTTTTATATAAAATAGAGCTAAAAACTATTATTATTATTACTTTTTTTAGAAAATTCTAAAATTTAAAAAAAATTAGGGAAATTTTTTTATAATAATAATAAAAAGAAAGAAGAAAAAAAAATCACGAAACTCACTTGGAGTCAGACGCTGAACGTGAGGAGGAGAAGTGATCTTTTGGTGGTTGCTCGGCTTGCTAAGGACATGGAACACTCACAGTGGAGGATGGCTTGTTGACCTAACTACTTGGTTTGACCCCAGATGCGGTGGAGGGCAGCGATTGGAAAGGTAGCTAACGGTGGAGCTTCGGAGGATCACGATTCAAGCTTTCCTCAATGTTCTAAACTAAAAAAGAGTACTTCCTAGGTTTTTCGACGATGGGAAAGCAAATGGAGATGATGGTTTTCCCTAGAAATGGCTATGGAAGTTAATTCCTAAAGAGAGGAAAAAATGCGGTTAGAGAGAGAAAATGTTGAAAAGCTTTGAAATGGAGGTGATTTTCTCTTCATTCTAGTCTAGAAGGCTTACTTAGGCTTCTATTTTATACTATCCAGTGCCAACCTAAGCTTGGAAAGTTCCAATTTGTATTAAATTCAAAAATCAAAATAAATGTGTTTGAATATTTTGATTTCAAATTTTAATGAAATTTGCCGAGATTCAAGTGTAATTGCTATCCAAAATGACTCTTCAGTTGTATATTTTTTGTTTAAAATCAAATGGAAGCTTTGGTTCTTGCTGTAATTGCCGGAATCATGCTTTGGTCAATTAGAGAAAAATCCGCATTTTCAATTTTTTTCAATTTTTACATGCTAATTTGACTCTCTTTTTTACTGTCTAGACAATTTCTTAGGCTTGATTCGAAATATGCCAACTCATGCTCGTAATCCCATCATTAAATTGGTGAAAATGCGAAGGAAAGTGAATCAAAATTGATCATAAAAGGACCTTACTAGGCTAGTTTTCCAGCCGAGAATGTGCTAACGAAGTTAGAAGATGATCTACAATGTAAAAATGTGTGTTCAAAACACGTTTTTCACTATTTGTTGGAAGAAGAAAATGTGTTTTGAGTACACATTTTCTACTATTTATTGGAAGAAGAAAAAGTGTGTTCACACACTTTTTCCACCAAAAAAATTTTTTGCACAACATGTGCCTGCTATGATTCGAACCCGATGATACGAACCACGCCCACGTGTGACGAAACCCTATACCAATACGTTTGGAATTGCAACCCAAGATGCCAAATAATCGAAGTGGAAACCGTGACTCGTTGCTTATAGATGAGGTAATGAACCTTAGTATATTCTGTTGACGCCACAATCGGGATGAAAATACCGATTGATAAGTCGGATTTGAACACCACGGAAGAGATCCGATAAGTTCAAGAGAAGTTCTTTAGAGAACCAAATGAGGAATACTCTCAAATTATGTTTATCATGTTGTATGTAAGTTCTATCTTCTGTTTTCCAACCTAGCAGCTTTTAATAGGGTTTTCAAACTCTTAAAACAAAAGCCCAAACGACATAACAAAATAAAGTTGCGGAAACATAACAAATAGGCAATGTACGCCGGCGACATAGTAGGTGGCGTAGGATGTACGCCGAGTATATAGGCCAACGGTGTAGTCCCCTGTCGCGCTCTAATTGCAATGCAGGTTCAAAGCCAGCAGCGTTTAAGCCAGCGTTGTCAAGGCCAACAGCTTTGATCTCCTATGCTTCGATCTCCTTGAATGACTTGTACAAATGCAAGGTCACTCTCATGGTTACCCATTCTTTTCCGGCTTCTTAGATATCCTTTATCAACCCGTTGAGTGCCCCCTTGAATGTTTCGCTCGAGTTCTTGTGATCGGTCCAGGTGGCACTTCAAGAGGATCCACTTTCCACCTTTAGCTTGACTCCATCATGGCTTTCATCATTCCCCTCCTCTTGAAAAGGATTTGTCCTAAAATCATCCCCTACATCAAAAGGACTCAGATCATTTAACATTAAAAGTAGCACTTACTTGTACTCACCTGGCAAATCAAAACTTGTAGGCATTATCGTTGATGCACTCAAGAATTTGAAATGGTCCATCGCCTCTAAGAAGTAATTTAGATCAACGCTGCACAGGAAACCGCTCTTTGCGCATGTGAACCCAAACCCAGTCTCCAGGTTCAAAAACAGCTTGTCGACGACCCTTTGTTGGTTTGTTTCAAATATGTTCTGTCCTCCACTAAATGTTGAGCCTTGCCTTCTCATAGAGCTGTTTAACAAATTCCGCTTTCTTCTGACCATTTTAGATTAACATACTAGAAATGGGAAGAGGTGATAAATCCAAGGGAGTTAGGGATTAAAACCATACATAATTTCAAAAGGTGTAAACTTAGTAGCAGAATGATTGTGCGATTATAAACAAATTCAACATGAGGCAAACAATCCTCCTAACTTTTAATGTTCTTTTTAATGACAGCCCTCAACAAAGAAGATAAAGTTCGATTTACTACCTCAGTTTGACCATCTGTCTTGGATGACAAGTAGTAGGAACAATAACTTAGTTCCTAACTTAGCCCACAGGGTCTTCTAGAAGTAGCTCAAGAACTTAGCACCCCGACCCGATACAATTGTTCTAGGCATACCATGCAATCTCACAACTTCCTAAAAAAACAAATTAGCAATTTGGCAAGCATCATCTGTTTTGTGGCAAGGAATGAAATGTGCCATCTTAGAAAACCTATCCACGACTACAAAAATAAAGTCTCTACCATACCTAGACCTGGGTAACCCTAATACAAAATCCATGGAAATGTCTACCCAAGGCTCATGGGGAAATTTGGGAAAGTGGGGTAAAAAAGTCCATGGGTTTAGCTCTAGATTTTTGCTTGCTTACAAGTGACACATCGCTCACAAATACTCTCAACATCTCGCTTCATGTGAGGCCAATAAAAGTTTTTCCTGCAAAACTCCTAATGTTTTAGCTACCCCAAAATCCCCCATTAATCCTCCTCCATGAGACTCCCTCACTAATAACTCTCTTAAAGAACAATTGGGAATACAATGTATTATTCTCCCTAAACAAGAATCCCCCATGCTTATAAAATTTACCATGACCACCTTCTCACAGTGAACATACTCTTCACAAAATTCTCGATCAGCAGCATACAATTCTTTAATATGCTCAAAAACCAAGCAGTCTAAAACTAAGGTAAAATAAGAGCATACCTTCTAGAGAGTGCGTCAGCAACAACATTTTCTTTACCTTGCTTGTAGTGGATGACATAAGGAAATGTTTCAAATAAACTCCCCCCAAGAGCATGCCTTTTATTCAGCTTATGTTGTCCCTTCAAATACTTAAGGATTCATGATCAGTGTGGATCACAAACTCTTTTGGCCAAAGATAGTGTTCCCAAAGTCTCCAAAGCTCGAACCAATGCATATAACTCCTTGTCAAAAGTAAGGTAGTTCAAGGTTGCCCCACTTAGCTTCTCACTAAAGAATGCAATTAGTCTCCTCTCTTGCATGAGAATGCTCCAATACCTATTCCTGAAGCATCACACTCAATTTCAAAAATTTTAGAGAAATCAAGTAAAGCAAGTAGTGGCGCATGAGTCAACTTATTTTTAAAACGTCTGAAAGGCCTTCTCTTGTTGCTCTCCCCAACTGAACCCCACATTCTTCTTGATTACTTCAGTAAGTGATGCTGCAATGGTGCTGAAATCCTTCACAAACCTCCTATAAAAAAATCACTAGTCCATGGAAACTCCGAACATTACTTACATTAGTTGGACTAGGCCATTCTTGGATCGCACGAAATTTCTCTTCATCAACCGTATTCCCTGTGCACTAACAATAAAACCCAAGAAACACAAGTTTATCTATGCAAAAAGTGCACTTTTTGGGTTAGCATATAATTGTCCTCTCAAAGCACTTCCAAAACAGCCCTCAAGTGAGATATATGGTCTTCCAAACTCTTGCTGTAAATGAGGAAAATCATCAAAATAAACTACCGCAAATTTTTCCCAAAAAAAGTCCTCAAAACATGGTTCATAAGTCTCAAAGAAAGTACTAGGGGTGTTAGTTAAACCGAAAAGCATTACTAACCACTCATATAAACCATATTTTGTCTTAAATGTTGTTTTCCATTCATCACCCTTTTTTCATTCTAATTTGGTGATACCCACTTTTCAAATCAATTTTGGAAAAGATACTAGACCCATGTAACTCATCTAACATGTCATCTAAGCAAGGAATGGGATGACGATACTTTACCGTGATGTTGTTGATAGCTCGGTAAAACAACACACATTCTCCATGACCCATCCTTCTTAGGCACCAAAATCCAAGTACTTGATGAGTAGGGTCGAAACCACAGGGGTTGGTAAAGATATTTCTATTCAAAGAGAACAATAAGAAAAAGGAAAATGGGGGGGGGTTTGGTTTGTGAATCAAATAAGTAAAAAAGGTAAGAAAATAGAATTGGTAAAAGCCTAGCCAAAGGAATCAAGATGGTTTTTAAATTTTAAGAATTGATCATCGATGCAAATGTTCTCTATTCTTGTTCTAGATTTAAAATTTGGGTTTTGGTTATTAACAAGCTCTAACAACCTATCTCTCCTTACTTCCCGATAACCTCGGACAAGCGCTTTGAATATTTCTCTTATTGATTTAAACAACCTTAGACAAGCGCTTAGGATTTAATCTATTCAATAGCATTAAGAATCTAGAGAGACCACCAAATTTATGATAGTAGATTATAAGATAACCTATTTAAAAATGATCACACACCTCCATAACATGAATTCGATCAAACTCTTTTATAACCAAACATGTTATTGCGTCACTAAGACTAGAACAATCAAACAATTACGGATTTAACGTGCTAGTTTTACAATATATTAACTTGCTAATTGAGTAGAAGAGCCTATTCATACCAACAACAAAGATAATAATGACAAAACGATCAGAAGATATATGAATATCCGAAAGCAAAGAATAGAATAAATACAAGTCATTAGACCTCACAATTCGTGGAGAATTAAACATCTATGACCCCTTTTGGGTAGAAAAGTAACTTAGCTACTCATGTTTTATCAACAAAAGAAAATAAAAGATAGAAACATAATGAACCGGTTGCTTGCTCTGCCTCCGCGTTTCCTTCTTTAAGATCCCAAAATTCCCAAGATCAAAAAATTCAAAAATTGTTCTAACCCTCTAGGGTTGGCTCTATTTATACTATTAGATGGATAGCATTTTGATCTTTTGCTAGCAAGATACGAAAATATCTTTCCTTTTTCAAGTAGATTCGAGAAGTGAAGATACGTCTGCCTGGCCGCCCCACCACACGGCCGTGGGTTAATCCGTGCCCATCCTCTGTGCATATTCTTCAAGTCTTCAACCGCGACCCGTGTGAACCGGTTACACACACGGCCAGATTTCAAGCCGTGCCTTAGTCTGTGCATAATCTTCAAGTCTTCATCCTGTCCCGTGTGTAGCACGGTTTTCACCACGGTAATTTCAAGCCGTGTCTTCATCTGGTTGATGTTCCACACTTTCCCTTTTCCTTAGCACATTTATCTTCCACCACGGCTTCAAGCACAGTTTATCCACGGGTTTCCACCACGGCCGTGCCTTAAGCCCTGTCTCTCTCTGTTCAAAGTCCTCATTTTCGCCTTCTTGTCTAGTGTGTAACACGGTTTGAACCTTGGCCGTGCCTCAAACCGTGCTTCCTCCGGTGGTGTAATTTCTTGTCTTGATCTAATTTGTAGATGACTTCTCTAAAATACTTGAATTTAGCACCCTTTTGACTCCATTTAACCTGATTTATCACGATGATAGAATTAAAGTACCATTTCCTTATGATTCTAAAAATCAATAATAATTTAACACAATTTATACTATAAAGATTGGGGTATAAATGGCTCTATCAGTACTGCAATGGGCTCAAAGCTTTCCCCCACGTCCCCTTCTCCATCAAGTCATTAACCTGCCTTTGGAGTTCCTTTGTCTCCTCTGGATTGCTCCTATAAGCTGGGTTGTTTGGAATAGATGCTCCGGGTACAAAGTCAATCTGGTGCTCAAAAACCACGAATAGG
Source organism: Laguncularia racemosa (assembly GCA_037954665.1). Lineage (NCBI taxonomy): Eukaryota > Viridiplantae > Streptophyta > Magnoliopsida > Myrtales > Combretaceae > Laguncularia > Laguncularia racemosa. The sequence goes on along the minus strand of JBBMOL010001437.1, from coordinate 19,819 downwards.
TGGTAACCCCTTTTAGAATCTCCTTAGGGAAGACATCTTCAAAGTCCTACACAATAGACACAACCACACTAGGCAAAGAGTTAAGAAGTCCGTTAGTATTCAAACAAGTTTCTTTAAAAACCACAACACCCTGGGTTTTCTTCATCACTAACGCTCTCCTCACTACACTCGCTCTTGCCACAGAACTCTCCTTTTGCAAGGTTGCACTCTCCTTTTCACTCACCACTAAAGTTAATCCCCCCTCAACTTGGCCTCTCACACTCTTTCCAACCTTCCTCTCTTTTCCTTTTGGTATTGACTTTTGTGTTCCTTTTCTTTTTCTATGTCTTTTGCTCTCTCAATCTCCCCCTGTTTTTCACTCACCTTATTTTTTGCAAAAGATTTTTATAGCTGCAAAAAAACCCTCATACCCCTTTTAAGTGAAAGGGGTTTAAGATTATAGCTTTTCCCATGGAAAAACAAGTGTATACTTGTTAAAAAACCCCTCATGAACCCCTTTCTGTAAACTGCCTGGCCCTCCCCAACAATACATGACAAGCCTGACGGCACACATCGCATAATACCTATCCTCATACCCCCCGATGCGAAAAGCAATTAAGGCTTTTTACTCCCCTTAGTCTTTTACTATCATTCAGCCATGCAATTTAAGGGGCTGGGTTTTTATTGTCTTGAGCCCCAAACCTCTCAACAATGAAAGTACTACTAATTATCAACTCCCCCATCAATGTCAAACTAAAAATTGGCCCCCTGATAACATTGTATGAAAGTTTTTTCCTCATTGCACCCCTCTTTTTCCTTCCCCTGCCTTCAAAGCCGCTTTACTACGCCACAAACCCCCTCTGCAGGCCTCGTCATCACTAACATCCTCCAATAAAGGATATCTATCTTCACTACCCCTCTCAGTCTCTACTCACCATCATCAGCAAAACCCAAACGCCCCTATTCGGACATTAACTAGAATATGGCCTCTTCCTTGGCTTTTAAAAACTTTAAGTCACGTTTCTAGGAGTCAAAATCAAGTTTATTAGATTACCAAGATAGAACCCCCTTCCTTTTGCTTTCCTTTTGGTTGGTGGGAAAGACTTTTCCTCCTTCCTAATTTGGGTTAGTTTTCCCAAGTAGATAAACCCAGACCCTGTTAAAACCGGGCATTACTACTCCCTTTCCCCCTCCTGTGTTGGTTCTCAACCTTTTATACCTGTGAACCATATTTTCCCAAAATTCCACATAATGCTGAAATTCTATACATTTTAAATCTCTTATTAACCTAGCAAAAACCTCCCCATTGTTGCCTCTCTATCCTCCTCAACATTTGCTCAAATATATAACCCCCATCCCCTTGAAAAATCATCCACATTGGTTTCCCCTCCCAAAGATTTTGAAATTTGTTGTGAAATTTCCGATAGTAAAAAGCGGAACAAATCGTTCTTCATCCCCTCTTATCTCTTCCAAGACTCAATAGGTGGTGCCTTTTTCCTTCCATTCAACATCAGTTGATCCCACCCATATGGCATAATCTAAAAACTAATGGCACAAGCTTCCTTTTTTCCCCCACATAATTGTGAAAATCAAACACCATCTCTCCCTTCTTCTCCCATTCAAGTATTATCGGGATCATTTTCCCTTGGAAAGGAAAAATCTTCATTTTTTATACTACTCAATTGATTAATCTCATTCCTATTCTCTATCTTCCCAACCCCTAGTTCCTCATTCCTACCTAAAACCCAAAAAACTCCGATAGAAGGGTTCTCTATCATATCAGAATTTTCATCTCCCCCCATTTGTCCCTTTTTTAAAAAACTCTCCCTTTGCCCTTGAAAAACGTTTTTTTTGATTGCTTAGTTTCTGCCCCGTTCATGAATTTGTTCCATTCCCCCCTAAAACATTTTTCATCTCACTCCCCAAAAGCCTCAATCAAAACCTAGCTCAAACCCCCCCCCTCTCACCCTTTTGGGGGAATTTTGTCTTGATAGTTTTTGCAATAAAATTGTACTAAACAAAAATTTTATATATATAAATTAAAAATCACAATTTGCTCCCCACTGTTTCATCGAAGGATATCCCCCAATCACTCGTGTATTCTCACAAACAGGTGATTCAACTCACCCAAACCCTTTCTAATTTCTTGGAACTAAACCAAATACACCAAATTTTTCCGTAGAATTCAAGAAAAAATCTCCGAGCTTGAATTTTCCTCTTTTTTTTTGTTTTTTTTTGTTCTTTTTTTTTTTTTTTTTGTAACAAGATTGATAGAATGAAATTTCACTCTCAAGAAAAAATTAACACTTGGACTTGAGTATGAAGGATGGAATACGAAACTTTATGAACGATTGATATAATGATTGGAGTTTGGGTTTTTATGTTACCTTTCTCAAACTGAATTGATGTTTAACAAACCTAACTCTGATACCAAACTGAAACGAACCACGCCCACGTGTGAAAAACCCCATACCAATACTTTGGAATTGCAAACCCCAAAATGCCAAAAATCAAAGTAGAAACCGCGACCCGTTCTTTTAGTGAGGCAAGAACCTTTGGGATATTTTATTGACGCCACTTTGGGGTGAAAGACCGATTAATAAGTCGGTTTGAAACCCGGAAAAATCCTTAATTCAAAAGAGTTCTTTAGAGAACTAAGGGGAAAAACTTCAAATTTTGTTTTTCAATGTTATATGTAAGTTTATCTTCTGTTTTTTCCAACCCCCGCGCTTTTAATAGGGTTTACAACCTAAAACAAAAGCCCAAAATGACATACATAATAAAGTTTTGGAAACATAACAAAAAGGCAATGTACACCGACAACGTAGTAGGCGGTGAGGATGTACACCGGGTATTAGGGGCCCGCGCGTAGTCCTCTGTCGCGCTCTAATTGGGGAACCCGGTTCAAAGCCCGGCAGCATTTTAAGCCCGCGTTGTCAAAGGGCCGGCAATTTTATCTCCCATGTTTGATCTCCTTGAAAGACTTATACAAATGCAAGATCTTCTCATGGTTGCCCACTCTTTTCCCGCTTTTGGATATCCTTTATCAACCCCTTTAAATGCTTCCCTTTAATCGTTTTTACTCGAGTTCTTCGATCGGGCCCGGTGGACTTAAGAGGATCCACATTCCACCTTCTAGCTTACCCCATCATGGCTTTTATACCCGAGACCAAGGATCATTATGCGGGATGTATCTTTTTAGGTGGTTTGGGTTTGCCCCCTTTTTTTTATGCAATCAAATTGCATTTTTTCCCCTTTTTTTAAATTTAAAAAAAATAATAAATAATAATAATAATAAATTAAAAAATGGGGGGAAAAAATTATGTGTTTACAATTGCCTCTCTTTTTAGTGAAGTTTAAAAAAACTTTTCTACAAAACCCGGAGACACACTATTTTTGTCTAAAAGTGTACCTTAACAAGCTATTCAACCAAATGCGAGAAATTTTTACTAAACTAGTAAGAGATTTTTAAAGATAATGCTTTTGCTAACTATCCTGTACTGGAAACGTTCTCACAAACTAGAAATCCTTAGCAATGATTTTCATAATAATGTCCTTATAGGCTGACTAATTTTAAGGGGAGAGCGCCCATTATGGACTAGCAAAGAAAAGATGAATTTTATAATAGTGTCCTTGTAGGCTAACTAATTTTCATCAGAAAGTGTTTATCACAAACTAGCAATCCTAAGAAATGATGAATTTTTAGAATAGTGCTCCTATGGGCTAACTAACTTGCATAGAAAAACGTCTATCAAAGACTAGCAATCCTAAGAAAATGATTTTTTACAATAGTGCCCTTGTGGGCTGACTACTCTTGTATAACGAAAAGAGCGTACCTGGTTTTACAGATAGCGCCTAAACAATGAGCCCCTTTTTTTCGAAGTTTTTAAAAACACCCATTCATCAACTCTTTCCTCTTCGGATGAACCATGTTTGTATGAGATTCGTTTTCATTCTAGAGTTCCAACCATTCCAATTCATTTTTCTCAAAATTTTTTCTCCACTTCTATTATTCGGGATTTAACTTGAAATGCAAATAAAAACTTCTTTTCAAAAAAGAGTGAAACCATGAAAGAGTATTTGAAGAGTTTTCATCATTTATCATTGTTTTATTCCTCCAACTTCTCTCGTGTTTGAGTGTATAAGGTAAAACAGGAGTATAAGAAGAAGAAACTTATCAATAATAGGATGGATGATCAATCCAATGCAAACAACCATCAGGGATATCAGCTTTACATGTAGATGATAAAATTAAGCAATCAAGAGACTAATAATTGCCAACATCTTAAGTAAGATTCCATTGATTCATTAAGGATAGTACATTTTAACTGCATTAGAATTTACGGGGTCCTTCAAATTCGAACCATCCATTCATGACAAAATCAATGCTACTCTCCAATAACACTTTCTTTGCAAATATGGCCCCTTATAATTAGGCGTAAACTTCCTCTAGGATCTTGCACATTTGGGAGAATCTTTTTTAGAACTAAGTCTCCCTCTTGAAAATTTCAAGGTCACACTCTTTTATTAAAAGCTAACCATTCTTTGTTGGTAGCATTGACTATGACATAATGCTGCTAACCTCTTTTCATCAATTAGGCTCAATTGATCAACCCATTTTTTTCACCAATCAGCTTCATCCAATTGAGTTTCTGACAACACTCTGAGTGATGGAATCTCAACTTTGATCGATAATACTGCCTCAATGCCATATACCAAAGATAAAGGTGTAGCTCCCATTAACGTTCTGATGGAGGTTTGATATGCCACGAGTACAAATGGTAACATCCCATGCCAATCTTTATAAGTAATGGCCATCTTCTCAATAATCCGCTTGATATTTTTATTGGCTGCTTTCACAACTCCATTCATTTGTGGTCGATATAGGAGTAGAATTCCTATATTGATTCCAAAATGTTGGCACAATTCTGTCATAAGCTTGTTGTTCAGATTTGTACCATTATCTGTAATAATTAACTCAAGAGATCCATATCGAGCAATATTATCCTTTTGATGAATTTAACAACTACTCGTTTGGTAATGTTGGTATATGAGAAAGCTTCAACCCATTTAGTGAAATAATTGATAGCCACCAATATGAACCAATAACCATTAGATGCTTTCGCCTTAATTGATCCAATTTGTCTAGACCCCACATACAAATGGCCATGGTGAAGAAAGTGTATGAAGTTCCTAAGGCGGAGCATTTATTCTGTTGGCATAAATTTGACATGGATGACAACATCTCACATGTTTGATGTAGTCAATTTCCATAGTCAACTAGTAATAACCCAGTCTCATGATTTTCCTAGCCAACATGTAACAATTCATATAAGGACCACATATTCCCTCATCTACCTCTTTCATGAGAGTGTTTGCCTCTTTTTCATCCACGCATCTCAGTAATGTGCTATCAAATGATCGCTTATATATTATGGACCTACTTAGTAGAAAATGACTTGCTAACCTTCTAAGCATTTTTTGTCTTTCCGATTAACCTTTTTGGATACTTCCCTCCTAAAGAAGATCTTAATATCATGATACAAAGCTTATCATCATGTGTTTCTTCGTGGCTAAACAAAAAGCAGGTTTGTCTTCAATCTCAATCTTAAGAGTTAGATTTCTACCCCTCCTGATATTTGGGTTAAAGATGCTAATGTAGCTATGGCATCAACAAACTGATTTTGCACTCTTGGAATATATGTGAAAGTGATCTTTTCAAACTTCTCCATCAAACCTGACAAGTGCTTGTGATAAGGTACCAATTTTGGATCTTTTGTCTTATATTCTCCTTGAGTCTAACAAATGATGAGTGAGGAGTTCCCTTATACCTTAATTTATGAATTCCCATATCCAAAGCCATTTTGAGACTAAGAATGCATGCTTCATATTCTACAATGTTGTTAGTATACGGGAATGTAAGCCTTATTATTATAGGGAATTGGTTGCCTTTAGGTGAAACTAGCACTACCCTTATTCCACAACCAAATAATTTAGCAGCTCCATCAAAATACAATTTCTATTTGAGAAATTTTTCTTCTTCGGAGTTAGGATCACCTTCATTTATCAACATTTCTTCATTTGGAAATTATGTTTGCGGTCTTTGGGAAGTTCCTTCAAGTGGATGTCTAGCTAATTGATTTGCTTACAGCATGGCCTTTGACTGAACTCTAGTTATATAGGTGATGTCGAATTTAGACAATAACATTTGCCATTTAGAAATCCTACCAATTAAGGTTGGTTTGTTTGCTAAATACTTCAAGGGATAATGTCTTGTTAGCAATTCAATTGAATAGTAGAGTGTGTATTGTCAAGTCGATACATAACCCAAACTAATGCACAACATGTTCTCTCTATTTTAGAATATTTTTGTTCCCCCTCAGTAAATTTCTTTACTCAAGTAGTAATGGTTTGTTCTCTACCTTCTTCATCTTTTTAACCAAGCACAAACCCATAGATTCGGGCAGTAATTGCCAGGTATAAGAATAATGGGTTCCGAGTTTATGAGCTACTAGCACTAGAGAATTCATGAGATATTGCTTGATTTCTATAAAAGTTGTTTCACATTCTTCATTCCACTTGATGGCGGCATTTTTCTTGGTAGTTTGAATAAAGGTCGACATTTGTCTGTGAGTTAGGAAATGAATCGAGTAATGTAATTCAAGCGTTTAAGTAGTCCCTTGACTTCTTTAAGTTTACGCAAAGGTGGCATTTCCAATATTGGTTTTACCTTGTCTAGATCTACTTCGATGCCTTTTACTAACCATAAAACCAATAATTTCCCCCAAAAGGAAACTCCGAAAGTACTTTTTCTGGTTAATTTTAAATTGGTATTTTTTAAACCCCGCTCAAACACTTTTTCAGGTGTCACATAGTCCCCCCCTTTTTGGATTTGCGATCAAACTCAAATCCCTTTAATTTTCTATGCACCATGTCATGAAAAAATTGCAATCATTACTCTTTGATATGTTACCCCACATTTTTAGCCCAAAAGGGTAACCTTGTAACAAAAGGTGCTACGGTTATGATAAAGGTTTTCTTAGTTCTGTCTTCTTCTAAAATCTTGTTTTGGGTATCCCTGAAAAACCATCCATGATAAAAAAATTTTTTCCCAACAATATTATCTACTGGGTTTTATGTGAGGAAAGGGGAAAAATTGTCTTTTGGTGTGTTTGAAAATATCTCAGAAATTACGTTCCGAATTTTTCCCTTTTTTTTTTTTTATAAGGACTATGTAGCTACCCATTCAGGGTAAACTGATACTTCAATAAACTTAACCTCCCCAAAAATTTTTTGACTTCTTCCTTAATTTTTATAAAAAATTTAAACGAAAAAACTTAATTTTGTTTTTTGGGTTTGATTTTCTTGTGTGGGTAGTTTTTGAACTACGATTTATGGGTCAAGTCCCAGCATATCTTCATAAAACCATGCAAATCATAAGGTATTCGTTAAAAGCGGGGCAATTTCTTTTTATTCATTATTAAGATTGCCCCAATCTTTGGGGTTTCCCAGGGTTATCTTTATTTCCCAGGGTTTTTTTTCAATCACCTCATAAAAAAAATCTTCCTTGTTCATATTGTTTTGTTTTCTTTAATCACTTTTTGGGCATTAAAAAAAATCATCTAAATTTGTAGGGTTTGAGGTGATATAACATTTTTATCCTTTGTGCGAGATATCCCATTTTTATCTTGGATCTAGAAATGTAAAAAAAAAAAAAGAAAAAATGAATGACAGAAAGTGAATTTTAAAAATTTTAGTGATTTCATTTATGTGGGTTACATAAATGAAGAAAATACATGAAAACTCAAAATACTAAACCCTGGTTCATTTTCTCTAAAACAGCTTTATTGCTTTTAAAGGGAAAGAGAACCATTTTTTTTAAGTGATTGGGGTTACAAGATATGCCCCTTGATTCTTGTATTGCTTATTGGTGGCTTTTTGGACTTGTCTTCTTTTGTGGTACCGGCATTTTCATACTGGTAGGATGAATGTTGTTTGGGTTTGGGGGAAAACTCTTGGGGGTTTTTTACATTCATCACCCTTTCTTTATGTTTGATCTCATTTGAAATTCCTCTTTAGAGCAAGGGGAATATCTAAACCAAATGTCCTGTTTAAACCCCTTTTTTAAATTGCACCTTTCGCATCCTTGTGTTTAAACTAGGGGAAACATGCACACCTCACAAAGATCTGGGGTCAGTATTTTTGGGGTTTTTTCTCCCATGTAGGGGATGGTGTTTTTTTTGTAAAAGCGTAATTTGTTTGCTCAAAACAAAATGATTAACCATTACAAATGAAATTTTACTTTTTTGGTGGGGCTAAAGGAAATGGCCTGTGCTGTATGGATCAAGGTCTCCCAAGGAGCAAGTTTGAAAGACCTTAGGATGTTTAAGACTTAGAAAGGGATTCAAAATAATTACGGGCCGGTCTCCACCATTAAGTCAATTTCACATACAATTTCCTTCTTGGATCCATCAAAAGCCCTCACTATGGTAAAACTTGGTTTGATGTTAGCTGCGTCAACACCTAACAGTTTAAGAGTAGCTAAAGGGCATACATTAGGGGAGGACCCGTTATTGATGAGGACTCTATAAAGAATCATGTTATTGCGTTTTACCACTATGAAAAGTAGTTTGGTGTGTTGATTACCTTCTTACCCCAGTTCTTTTATTGAAAAGGATATCTAATCAATGGCAAAAATGGAATTAACATGTGTCCTAATTTTTCAGTAGGCATTCCCTATGGCACTTAACATTCCTTCAAAGTTCTAAACAAAGCTTCTTCGTGAGGCTCGGAAGAGAGTAGAAGACCCCATAAAGGAGATTTGAGTGGGGGTCTTTAATAATCGGTCCCTGATTTTATATCTACTAGACTTAATCATCTTTGAAAAGGTTATCAACCTTTTTTCTTCTACTTCTGGCTTGATGACTTTATTGCTTGATTCATTGGCTTCAGGCTTTTTTTGTGGTCTCTTCTTCAAGATTGTAGACCCTCCCTAACCTAGTGATTCCTCCAATGATAGAACTTGAAGATTTTTCTTAATTAATCACCTCATAATTAAATGGGCCAGCCTTATAAGTTTCAGGTGCTAAGGGAATATGAAAAGTATTATTTCTTAACTTTTGAGACTTTTTGCTCTACTTAGGCTCTTTATAATATTTTAGGAGTACTAGTTTAAAATCAAGTCTTATCATGTTAATTCTTTGATCATTCTCTTTTTCATTTTAGGGGTTATCTTCCTCTTCAAAATTTGAACGCAAACCACTTGGAGTAGGCTCTTCATGAATCGGCAATTAGATAAAGTAATCAATAAAATAACCAAACTTCCCGAATGTTACCCTAACAAACCAACTATGGGATCACCTACATGCCATCTTTTTTAATTCCTTTTAAGTTGTTAATTTGTCAAACTTTGGAACTAGCATTCTCGAATGTATGTTGCTTGAATTTTGCCTTCCAATAACAACTGACAAAAGATTGACTTGGCTTATACTCTATTACTTAGGTTAATTGATAATGGGAAGCTGGCTTGTTGCAAGTTCCACGCTATCTGTTCTATGGCAACCTGTCTAAACCAATTTTCAATTCAGGTATTTTTGAGGTGATCATATTGATGATAGGGCATGATTGGGAAGTGAGTTATTATTGACATTAGGAGTGGGTGACTCAATAAAGTCTAATTGCACTACTCCTGCATCCAATTAAATCCTCAATTTTATTTTTAATTCTCCAACTCCTATCCGTAGAATGTCCTACTTACCCCATATGGTATTCACATTTGAGGTTGGGGTCATAGTTTTTAGGTCTATATCTTTCGTTAGGGATTTCAAAGCTGATTAGATTATCGGCATTGAGGCTAGTAAAAACTTGCCTTAAGGAGACTAGGATAAGGGTGAATTGTCTAGGAAGTCTATGATTTAGGGTCGGTTGTTTAGTTGTGGTTGGTGATATGCTCAGAATGTATATAAAATAAAAGCGCAATAGCAGTAAGTGCACTGGTCGTATCAAGTAATAGAGTGGTGAAAAGTAAGGTTGTCGATCCCTCGAGGAACTAATAGAGTACTAGACCTATGGCAATTCTTATCAATATCTAGGTGATTAAAAAGGGGTTTTGAAATGTCTAAGCTAAAAATTTAACTTAAAGCAAACAAGGAGAATTTTATGAAGAATACATCATTATGAACGAGGGAATTAGAATTCACCCTAGATTCGTTAATCAAACTGCTACCATGTTATATCAACTAGTGTTATAAGGTTATTCAAGTGAGTTTAGAAAATCCTTTTTAGGGAAGTTAACCTTAAATCAATTAGTCGGCTTCTGCGTCTCCAATTAACCAAGGAATCAAAATTATGTTCATACACCTCCGATGCTACAAACAACTAATGCCCTAAATCAATTAACCCTAATCCCTTAGTGATTAATTAACAAGAAACATTGCATTGCGCCCTCCATTAAACTCTAATTAAACCAATTATCGCAACTCCCGTATTGACAATCAGTCTAATTAAGAATTCCTAACAAATCCTAATCAACTCCGTATCAAAAGGATTTCTAACAATTATAATCAAATACCAATTATAATTGAAATCAAAGGAATTGCAATCATGAATAATCCTAATAATTCCTAATCATATAACATGGCTACATTATCCTTTTAACATTCTAGGGTTTCATCCAATTTCCTAAGGAAAAGACTTAGCAATTCATAGATATAAAGAATGATTATGATTCAAGGAGATCGTGCAAAAGAAATCATATTCAATAGTTGGATCAAATACTTAAATTGCATATAAGAGATAAAGTTCAAAACTCACCAGTTCAATAATATAAATAAAACCTTAATTGCAAGGAACTCCACAAATCCTTCACAAAGGATGATAATCTCCACCAAGATCGCAAAGTTTTCTCCAAGATTTGATTCCATCCACAATTCTCCCTTAAACTAGGTTAAAACTACTTTAAGAACAAGAAAAATTAACAAAAGATCCCCTACAAATCGACCTAGGAACTATATATATGCAAGGGGAGGCGAAGAGATGCAATTAAAACAAGACCGGCCAAAGGCTTGCTTAAGGCGGCCAAAGGCCGCAGCCTTCATTTAAGCGGCTATAAAGGCCAGCGGTGTTGCATGGAAAGCGGCAATAAAGGCCAGCGGCTTTGATTGTCATTTTGCCATCCTTCATCTTTTCATGCTTCAATTTGTATGCAATCTCTCCAAATTGATTAAGCTTTGAACTCAAAGTCCTCCAACATTGAAGTGTAAAATAAACATGATTAAGTACCATTTCCTTGTGATTTCTCTAAAATCAATAATGAATACTTGCAAATTGTTTAATGAATTATGAGTAAAATATGCCTTTATCAACTCCCCCACAACTTAAACTTTTGCTTGTCCTCAGCAAAATAAAACCAGAAAGAAATCCATCTAGAAAGTTACAAAATTTTTCATTATCATACAAACTTGAACATCTGTCATCTCTACTTCTGACTCACTACTTTGTAATGCCCACCACTCAAACCAAACTGGTTATATGTGATTAGAGTACTATACTCAAAATTAACCAACTAATCTAGAGAAACAAAACTTTAATCCAAGCGTTTAACCTAAGAATTCTTATTCCAAAAGTAGATATTCAGTCCTAAAGGAAAAACACCCATTTAAACTTCACTGACAATTAGCAAGCATATGATCCTTCCCATCACTTCTTTAAATAGGTCAACATAAAATGAAAGCATATGGTATCAATTCCTTTCCTAGATTTTCTCCCTTTTTATTATAAGTCCAATGTAACTTATTGATGAGCATTCACTAAAACTCTACTTTTCTCTCTCTCTCTCTCTCTCTCTCTCTCTCTTTTACTATAAAATAATCACTGATTCGGCACATCCCGGGCTCATCACCCAAGTGACCAGGTTTTAAAGGGACCCCATCGAACTCTCCCTCACTCTAACATTCAAGTTTGGATACTCTTAACTTAATTACTTGAGTCATTGGAGTAAGGCAACTTATTTCATTTGAATGCTATACAGAATTAAGACTTTTTTATAAGGGATCGCTAAGTGAGGAGTTTCCCTTACCTCTTTCATTAGATGTTGAAAAGCTTTCAAAGCAACTTTCAAGAAGATATACTAGCTAGAGAAGAGACCCGAAGTAGACCTATTTATCTTTCACAGAGGACTCAATAGACTCTTAAACTTCAAATTATAAGGCTAAAAACTAGGTAAATTTGATTTCTAAAGATTTTATTCATTAATTTTAACTAAGTACAAGAATCACAACAGTGTGTGAGTAGGGCATAATAATGAGTTATTTTTTTAATAAATCATAAACAGATGCAAAAGGTTATTGGTTTTTTTTTTTTTTTTTTTGGTATAATCTCTAGATTTCCATCAAAAAATTTTGAAAAAAATTGGCCTAAAAATTGTCAGATAACTCAGGGACAAATACAGTTCAAGATAATGGAAGAGTATGATCATCAAAGCACAGAACAGGCAATACTCATCTCAACTTTAATACCTACATTCTCTTCCCCACACTTAAGAATAGACAGTTGTCCACACTGTCTCACATCATACAAATAACAAAACAGGAAGGAAATAAGACAAAAGGAATTGGTACTCCCCTGGTATAAACATGTAGAAGCCTATTTAAATCCCATCAAAGTTGAACTTGGAGAGATTGGTCCTTGTGAACATTCACCTTGCATTTTCCTAAAAACAATTAAAAGAAACCAATGAAACACAATAAAGTAAACGTAAATATGGGCTACCTCCCATAGAGACTTATTTTATAGTCATCAGCCTGACTATCAGGGTTTGTCAACTCGCTTAAATCAGGAGTTTAAACAACTCCTCCAACACCATCGTCTTCAGATTAGGATTCCAAGCTTCCTTCCATGTTATGGTGCCTTCTTTTCAACTTCCACCAATGTTTTGTAGGTGGATGTCAACAAACTTACCTGCTGGATGTCTGCCCTTAACCACCTAGGATTTTCCCTATGTTCATCCAACTGGCCTTGAATCTGCTACTGCAATTCTCTTGTCATAGGCGCTGGATTAATGTGAGGCCATGGATTTCTTGAATTCAGACACTCATAATCAAACAATTGATTAGAAAAGACATTAGGTGCAAGTGTCTGCATGGGCATTAGTGTCGGCACTGGTGGCTTCTCATAGTGGTCCATCTTCTCGAAAGCAACAACATTTTCAATCTGGGGGTACTTGCTCACAGCCTTTGTTTTCTTGCTCATCCTCATCCCCCCAATCATCTATCTCATTCAAGACAGCTTCAAGAGTGGTTTGCCCTACATCTTCCTCCACATCAATTGTTAGTAATTTCACCCTCAGCAAAATATGTCAGAATACATTGCTTTCTCATTAGACAAAAACAAAGGATCATACATATCAAATGTTACCTAGTCATCTAGTGCTCTATGGGTGAGCTTACCTTGTCCTACATCAATTAGAGCTTGACCTGTGGCTAGGAATGGTCTACCCAGAATGAGTGGAATGTCCTCATCTTCTTCCACATCCAGTATGACAAAGTCCACTGGAAATATGAATTTATCGACCTTGACTAAGACATCCTCCACTGTACCTTTGGAAAACCTTGAGCTCTTATCAGCTAGCTGCACAATGATTGGTCTCCTCTTGCACTTTTGTGGCTCTATTCCAAGCTTCCTAAAATTGAAAGTGGCATTAAATTAATATTGCACCAAAATCAATCAAAACATTCTCAAAATCAATATTACCAATGGTGCAAGGGATACTGAAACTTCCCTGATCTTTCAGCTTTCTAGGTAGCTGAGCAAATTTCTTCTCTATGACAACTAAAACTCTCGCCAAGAAGCATTACTTTCTCAACACTCTCCATGGATCTTTTGTTAGAGAGCAGCTCTTTCATGAATTTGGCATAGGATGGAATTTGCTTCAAGACCTCTAGAGAGGTATATTGATTTGAAGCCCCTTAAATATGTCACAAAACCTGGCAAACTGGGCTTCCAACTCCCTCTGCTTGAGTCTTCCTGGGAAGGGGATAGGTGGAACATAAGGCTGCAACACTGGTGCTTTGGATGTGAGTTCCTCCTCCTTCTGCTTACCTTTCTCTGGATCTTTCTCTTGAATTTTTACCTGCCTTTCAGCTTTCTTCACCTCCTTACCACTCCTTAGCATGATGGCATTGACATGATGGGTGTTCTCCTCAGTTTTGCTAGGCAAAAGACCCTGAGGGTCTAGTACTTAGTTACTGTGTCAATTTGACCGAGCTGACCTCCAGTTTCTGATAGAAGCTTGTTGGTTTTGCAGGAGGGTGTCAGTCTTTTGCATGTAGCTCCTCATGAGCTCTTCCATCTGAGTGGGTTGCTATTGAGAATAGGCATTCTGAGCAGAGGATTGTTTAGGAAATCCAAGGGGTGGGTTAAGTGTTGATTCTCATTCCTCCATGAGAAGTTTAGATGATTGCGCCACCCAGGATTGTATGTATTCGAATATGGTCCTTGAGTACCTCTCTGGAGGTTGCCTACAAAGTTTACCTGCTCTCACTAGATGGAGCTAACAACTTTCCAACCATGAACTCACTAGCTGAGTGAGGTCCTGAGCAAATTTCACAACTAGAAGATGGATTAGCATTAAAAGAATTTGAAAGGTGAGTCTACTTACCTGAGTGGTGAGGGCAGCTATCTAAGCAGTCAACTGAGCCATGCTGACATTGTCATTCACTGAAGCCACTCTTGTACCACTTCTCTCATTTTGCCAATTGTGTGCACTAGAGGCCATCACTTCTATCAATGCACTGGCCTCTATGTAAGTTTTTCCCATTAGTGCACCCCCAGCTGCAACATCCACAAGAGAACTCAATGTCTCATCCAGACTCAAGTAAAAGATCTCAATAAGGAGATTGTTTGGTAAACCATGATGTCGGCATTTTCTAGTTGCTTCCTTGAATCTCTCCATGCCTCATAAAGTGATTCACCAGTAAACTTTGTAAAGTTAGTGAGTCACTTCTTAGTTTGGCGATCCTAGCTGGTGGGAAGAATCTCCTCAAGAACTTGATTGATAGGTCTTCCCAGGTAGTGACAGATCCCTGAGGCAATGAATAAAACCAAGCTCTAGCTTTATCCCTCAAAGAGAAAGGGAAAAGTTGTAATCTTATGGCATCATCAGTGACACCATTCTATTGACAGTGTTGGTGTATTAAAGGAACCCAGCAAGATGATCATCAAGGCTCTCATTTTGAATACCCTCCAAACTGACTCGATTGCACCATCTGAATGAGTGTCGGTTTAAGCTCAAAATTGTTAGCTTGTATAGCTGGTCTAACAATGGGCTTTTCCTGAATCCTAGGAACAGAGAAAATCTCTAAGTGCTCGCTGAACACCCTGAATCTGGCGATTATCCTCATTCGCCATCTCTTCTACTTGTTCTCTCTGCTTATTGTCTCTTCTAATCTAATGTAGAGTACGCTCAATCTCAATATCGAATAGTAGGAGATCAACACTCCTACTCTTGCGCATGTAACACCTGCAAAGAGACAAAAGCCAAGAAAAACGTAAAATTGCACCTAGACTACCAACGAACTACAAAATCTAATATCTATTAGTTTCCCCAGCAACGGCGCCAAAAACAATAATAAGCTTAGAATGTATATAAAATAAAAGCGCAATAGCAGCAAGTGCACTGGTCGTATCAAGTAATAGAGTGGTGAAAAGTAGGTTGTCGATCCCTCGAGGAACCAATAGAGTACTAGACCTATGGTAATTCTTATCAATATCTAGGTGATTAAAAAGGGGTTTTTGAAATGTCTAAGCTAAAAATTTAACTTAAAGCAAACAAGGAGAATTTTATGAAGATATATCAATTATGAACGAGGGAAATTAGAATTCACCCTAAATTCGTTAATCAAACTGCTACCATGTTATATCAACTAGTGGTTATAAGGTTATTCAAGTGAGTTTAGAAAATCCTTTTTAGGGAAGTTAACCTTAAATCAATTAGTCGGCTCCCGCGTCTCCAATTAACCAAGGAATCAAAATTATGTTCATACACCTCCGATGCTACAAACAACTAATGCCCTAAATCAATTAACCCTAATCCCTTAGTGATTAATTAACAAGAAACATTGCATTGCGCCCTCCATAAACTCTAATTAAACCAATTATCGCAACTCCCGTATTGACAATCAGTCTAATTAAGAATTCCTAACAAATCCTAATCAACTCCCGTATCAAAAGGATTCTAACAATTATAATCAAAGACCAATTATAATTGAAATCAAAGGAATTTCAATCATGAATAATCCTAATAATTCCTAATCATATAACATGGCCACAATTATCTTTTCAACATTCTAGGGTTTCATCCAATTTCCCAAGGAAAGACTTAGCAATTCATGGAGATAAGACATGATTATGATTCAAGGAGATTCGTGCAAAAGAAATCATATTCAATAGTTGGATCAAATACTTGAATTGCATATAAGAGATAAAGTTCAGAACTCACCAATTCAACAATACAAAATAAAACCTTAATTGCAAGGAACTCCACAAATCCTTCACAAAGGATGATAATCTCCACCAAGATCGCAAAGTTTTCTCCAAGATTTGATCTCCACAATTCTCCTTAAAATTAGGTTAAAACTACTTTAAGAACAAGAAAAATTGACAAAAGATCCCCTACAAATCGACTTAGGACCTATATATATGCAAGGGGAGGCGAAGAGATGCAATTAAAACAAGACCGGCCTAAGGCCTGCTCAAGGCCGGCCAAAGGCCGGCAGCCTTCATTTAAGCTGGCTATAAAGGCCGGTGGTGTTGACATGGAAAGCCGGCCATATAGGCCGGCGGCTTTAAATGTCATTTTGCCATCCTTCAATCTTTCATGCTTCAATTTGTATGCAATCTCTCCAAATTGATTAAGCTTTGAACTTAAAGTCCTCCAACATCTGAAATGTAAAAATAAACATGATTAAGTACCATTTCCTTGTGATTTCTCTAAAACCAATAATGAATACTTGCAAATTGCTTAATGAATTATGAGTAAAATATGCCTTTATCAGTTGGATTGAAGTGTTTGGTGTTTGGAAAGAAATGTTTCGTTCTTTTCCTTTGATGTTATTCAAAGGTTAGGATGATGTTGCTTTGGATGTTTCATTGGCAGGTAATTTTCCTGAAGTAATAGCTTTCTTGATCCTATATCCTGCTGCTACTACTTCTGTGAAGCTTAAGAGGTTTACCCAATCAAGTGAGTGAAATAGGGTTTCTCTAATATATTGATGAAGACGGATGTCAATTCCTTCTCAAAGATTGGCGTATTAACCCTTGCAGCTTAAGCTCGCCAACGCTGAGCATATTCCTTAAAGGATTATTATGTTTCTTACAGATACTTCCTAAATCCCACACTGAGGAAGCAACTTCAATGTTGAATTTGTACTGTTTGTAGAATGCCTAAGCCAACCTTTCCTAAGTGTTGATTTGGTTGAGGTCAATTGCGATACCAGGTTAGGGCAAGTCCAATGAGACTGTCTTGGAAAGTTTATACCATTAGTTGATCGTATTGCGCATATTTGCCCATTTTTCGAACATACAATCTGATATGCATCTTCAGACATCTAGTGCCATTGTAATTCTCATATTCTAGTACTTTAAACTTTTCAAGATAGGCAGCAGCATCAAAACTGTTAAGTCGAAGATGCCAATTGGCTCATATCCATCTAACCTTCCAGAATTCTTATTTTTGTTAGAAAATTGTTGGTAAAGTTTTCTCTCCACTCTTTTTTACCTTTCCTCCATTTGCCTTTGTAGATTTTAAGGATGATACGAGATTCAAACTCTTAATTTGGGTTCCACTCAAATGTTGGATTGATCATAGAGTTGATTTCTGATGGGTGTCGAATCCACAAAATTAAAACCTACTCCTAAACAATTATATAATTTGTATACAGCAGTGAGTAGGGTCGTATCCACAGAGATTGGTTAAAATTATTTCTATTAAAAGAAAATAGAGAGAAAAAGAAGAATGGGGGTTTTGTTTGTAAATTCAAATAAAACTGAAATCAGATAATAAAAGTTTATAATGATGAAAGCCTAACGAAAGGTATCATTATAGTTTAATTCATAGAACTAATCATTGATGCAAATATTTTCTATTCTTTATCTAAGATAAACTGGTTATGGTTATTAACAAGATCTATAATAACCTATCTCTCCTTACTTTCTTGATAATCAAAACAAGCTCTTTGATTATTCTCTTATTGATTAAACAACCCTAAACAAGCTCTTAGGATTTAATCTATCATAGCATTAAAAACAAGAGAGACTACCAATTCATGCCAGTAGATTATAAGATAACCTATTTAAACAAGATTATATATCTCCATAACATGAATTTGACTATCTATTCTATAATCAAACATATTATTGTGTCACAGAAATTAGAACTATCAAACAATTACGGATCTGACATTCTAATTGACAATATATTAATTTGCTAATTGAATAGAAGAGCTCTAATTCATACCAATCAAACAAGATAATAATAACAAAACTTCAGAAGATATATAAATACCTAAAACAAAGAATAGAATAAAAACAAATCAATTAGATCTCACAAATTCTTGAAGAACTAAACTTTTGATGATCCTTTGGCTAGAAAATTGTTTAGCACACATGTTCATGACTAAAAACAAAATCAAAAAATGAAAAAATATGAAAAGTCTCCATTTTCAGGTGTCTCCTGCTTTTTCCTATTCGGTTTCTTCCCTCCTGAACTCTTCCTTTTGGAAAATGAAGAGATATATATAAGAAAACCGAAAGATCTCCTTAAACGGCCAAACTTATCCATATACACGGTCTCAACTCACGGTTATACACGACGTGTATTTAAACCGTGTAAGCTTCTGTTGTTTTTTTTCAAGCCAAACACACGACCGTGCACTTAATTCGTGTAAGCTTCTGTTGTTTTTTTTCAAGCAACACAACGGCCGTGTTCTGGAAATACCCGCCCGTGTACTACCCTTGTTTCTTCTCTTGTACGCCGGCGATGTAAATCCTTGACTTTGATCCAAATTGCAGATGACTTCTCTAAATCACTTGAATTAGCACTCTTGACTCCATTAAACCTTATTTATCACCATAATAAAATTAAGTACCATTTCCTTATGATTTCTATAAATCAATAATAAAGTAACACAATTCATACTATAAAGATTGAGTATAAAATGGCTCTATCAATTTCCTCATTTTTGGGAGGTGGAATTCAACATTTTTTCCTTTCTGCCCCCTTAAATGGCCTTCTAGATTCGGTTGAGTAGATCATAAGAGAGTAAGACTTTCACCAAAAACTTGACCTGATCATTGATATTCTACACTATTTTTTCCAATGAAATCATTCTTTGATCAATAGCATTGTCACTAGTGTTGCTGTTGTTGTTGCTTGACATCTTAGCTCTAAAACGGGTGTTATATGGACTCCTATGGGGTTCTGTTATTTAGGTACTATCTTGAAACCTGATCAAATCAACACTAGAATCTTTTGTTAGTGAAAAAAAAAACTATTATTATTATTATTATTTAAAAGAAGATGAATGCATGCATGATTCAAGCAGATGCAAGTATGGAAATTGGCAAGTAATTGTTAAAGTGGAAAATTATTGAAATCTTATTAAAGCTACAAATCTCAAAGTTTTTACTACATTGTTAAAAAAAAAAAACAAAAAACAAAACAACCTACATCTAATCTTTTCAATTTTTTTTGCTTCTAGTTCTTGAATGTTCCTTTCTATCCTTATTAAAAGGTTGGGGGGTTTTAAATCTTTGTCTTTGATGGGGCTTCCTTTGTTGGGTTCTA
>JBBMOL010001436.1:25048-39912 GCA_037954665.1 Laguncularia racemosa | reverse complement strand
CTATTATTTGCATAATCTCTAATGTGTTTTATGGTGTTTTTTCTCCCTTTCGATAGGTTCAAAAATAGATGATGAAGAAGATGGGATTTGAAGACACTGAGAATCAATTGTCAAGTAAAAAATTCCCAAAAATATAAGATTGATGCATTTTCTATATGTGTTTAGAATTTTTCTATTTCTATTAGGACTTGTTAACTATATTTTTTTGTGTTATTTATTAAGTTACATGATTGGTATAGTAATTTTATTTTACTATAATTAAAAATATTTTTACGTCAATAACTTTATTTATTAACATGTAGATTTTCAAATAATATTAAAATACATATAATTAAATACATTGAAAGTGCAAATATTATTTATTTTTAAGAACATAAGCTATATTTTATAAAAATAATCATAATGAATAAGTAAAAATTTTAAATTAATAATAGAATTATTTTTTTAAAAAAAAATTCTAACGGGTTTGGGACAGGTTTCGGGTTACTTATTCAAACCCTGTAGGGTTTGGGAAGAGTAGCAAGTATTTCATAAAAAAACCTATAGGGTTTGGACTGGGTTTGGGAATCCCCATAGGATAATGGGACGGGTAATGGGATTACTTATCCCAGCCCAAACTCGCCCTGCTTACATCCCTATATAGCTCCGTATGGCCATTACGAGAGCATTGAAGTTGCAAACAATATAAGTGCTAGAAATAGGTACTCTAGTGAGAATAGCATTTCTACAAGGAGATCTAGGGGTAGGGTGCATGATTTGATATCGTTGCAAGTCAAAGGGTCACATAATGTTTAAGCTCATTGAGAGGTAGAGTTGTTGCTAAATGTGAGATGATAAAGGTAAAACAGTTGCTGATTGTTGGTTATTGAGTCAAAATATGATATGATGTTACTAATGTTTGATGATTAAAAGAGACTCTCGACTCAAACGTGCTACGAAAGAAATTGGTTCTAATCTCATATAAAGTGGTTTTGTAGAGATGGGAAATGGACAAAGGCAAAAGGTTCTAGTAAAGATATACTTGGGTTAGACTGTATAATGGGCAAATGTGGTCACTTGGCTTGGTGGATTGTGTTGCTTACTTGTGGTATAGCAAGATCTAGTAGCATGTGGGTTTCTTGTCGAAATCTAGCGGTGATGAGAAAAGTCAAATCAGATAACTCATTTCTATTGTAGGGATGGAGATTATTGTTAATTATTATTGTGGATATCAATTATAAGGTGGAATTTTTATTTTATTTTCTCATTGACTTAATGAAAAAAAAAAAAAGCATTTCAATAGTGCGACAAAAATATTGGTTTACTTCACTTACATTCTACACAAAATCTTGAAGTGAAGAGCGTCTAGAGAATGGTGAAGCTTGATTACTTAGTGATTAAGGATATGCTTACCTAGGAGAGTAAAGTGGTGTCACAGTACTATAGGTGTCAAGATTCATAACTAAGATGATGTTCAATATAAATTGATGATGTCATTTGCATGTAGGAGGATAGAGGCTCGGGATATATGGTAGTGCACTAGACAGTGGATAGGTAGGAAGGTGGCAAGACCGAATCAAATGAGCATCATTGAAGGTGTATATCTGCATGTGTGCCAAATTATGTACATTCTTAGCAATGAGGGGATTCATTGTATGTGTCTCTTGGATTAACCATCAATGGACCTTAGTTTGTTGCCAAAGCCATGGTCTATTGAAAATGTTAATTGCCACATGTCAGTGATTAATAGACAATGTCATGTAACATGTAGTTTTGTAATTTACGTTTTTTTAGTGTCTAATTTATCTTCTTTTATATGAATTATGATTTTAGCTATTCTAATAAACCATGAATATAGTGTGATGAATATGATGGGTAAGAAGAGGAAAAGAAAAAGGTCATTTAATTTGGAGGATGAAAACTAATCTAATTGAATTAAGCCCATCTCTTAACCATTGTAAGCTCCCTCACTTAATATTTATAGAAATAAATAAAATATAATTTCTATGAAACTATTAAATTGCTAAAGTATGAATGTATTGTGTACATGGATGGGGACACTAAACTCATTTAAAGAAATGATGTATCAATGAAAATTATAACAAATAAGAAGGAAGTAATTTTACTTGGTAATATTCTAGCCCATGAGATAGAAAACCTATGAGCATTCGTGCCCATTGCCTTCATGATACTAATATCCTCTTGCACCAGTTAAAGAGATACATAAAATGAACAAAAATTTGTTAAGAGCCCCATTTTATCAACATTAGTTTATAATTTTTTAGTGATTTATAATTTGATGAATTATTGGTGCTTGTAAATACATTGCTCGGTACTTTATGTAACTTTATGTATGTTCTCTCTATTTCTATTTTGTCAATTTCAGTCAATTAAGCAATTGATTTTCTTTCTAGTTTGTAAATACTTACTAGATAGTGTAATAAATGAGGATTATGGACTATAATCAAGATTGTGAATTATTTTCTCTAGCATATTGTGGTGCTTCATGCTTTATGGTGCATCATGATTTAGATTTTTCATAATGGTTAACTAAGAATGAGTGACTAACCTTATTATAGCTTATACCTTATCTTACTTAATTGATTACATTTTGAGTGAAAATTGAGGATCAGTTAATAGGTTTCCGATACAAATTTTTTGAACATATTTAGACTAGATAGAGTATATGTAACAATGTTTCAATATTGTGTACTTTCCCTAAATCCTATATTTTAAAGTATATGTAGTATAAGTTTTAAGGTATCTTAACTTTATCCTATAAAAATTATCAAATAATAATAAAGAATGTAAAACAATATATTATATTTTTACCTTCTAAGTTATATTATAAAGAAACAAATAAAGGAAATAAATATATAAGCTATAGCTCAAGCCTATCATCCATAAAAGAATAGTAAAGAATTTCTTATTTCATTTTTTCCACATCCCTCTTATCTCTTCTCTAATTTTCTATTTTGTACATCTCTTTTCTCTCTCTCTCTCTCTCTCTCTTTGTTTTCCTCGTCATTATTAATCTTACCTCTGTTGTTATAATTTTTATTGGATGTAGTACTTATGAACTCATTGTAATGGACTTAATGTTGTATATTTTAACTAAGTGGACTACACTTTCTAATATATTGTAAATTTTGCATCAAAAGAGGTTGCCTTCATTGTAGACATGTTATTTTGTTTTCTAATGTTACACTTATTTAGAATGTTTATGAGGTAGATATTATATTGTTACTATTTTAAACTCATGGAGCGTGTGCTTTCATACAATTTAAATAGATAGGATATTATGTAAACATTGACGAGTATAAGATATGAAAAATTTACCTTGGAATTTTAATATTATAAAATTATAATAGAAAAATCTATAAGCTCTAATAGTATCTTGTATCTTGTAAATTTTATAAATATAAATTTTATAATAGTATCACGTTGTTATATAATAGATTCTAATTTTAAAATTTAAGAATTTATACTTATAAAGTAAAGTACAAATGAAACATTATATTCTATTCACTTATACTTATTTACTCTAATGGTTAATCACTACCAACCTCATCACATCAATTGCACAAAAAATTACTAATAACTACACATATTTTGTATTTATCTTGTAATATCAAGTTATTATATAATAGATTCTAGTTATAAAATTTAAAAAACTATAAAGTAAAGATAGAGCTTTATGTTCTACTTGATGTTCTCTCCGATGGTTAAGTACAATCGATCGGCATCGGTTGCCGACTTTACCTAGTAACATCAATTGCAAAAAAATCACTAATAATTACACATTTTTCGTTTGTTTTTCTTCTTTTTTTTTGTAATTAATTTATAACTTGTTGGATTTGCAATTATTGAATGTGGTATTTAATTTTATTATATCGTTTGGACGTGACTATTGGGCAGGACATCCAAATGTCTTTTTATTTTAGAAAAAAGACATCACATCAGCTCGTGGAATCAACTGAATTAATGGTACCATTTTGCATCCATACCTTGTAGCGGTGATATGAATCCAGAGCCACATCTCCATTACTCTTGTCAGAGATCCTCTCTGAAATTTTATCACCAAGCAAACAGATTAGAAAAGAGTAATATATATCTTCTGAAAATGCTCTATCTGTCGTTAAATTAATAGACCGAATTGAAACGTAGGTATGTACTTTTTATCATTATGGATATTAAAAAATAAGATAAGGTAAGAATGACATACTGTCTCATATATGATTTCTCGTCTAGGAGCATCTTGGTATTTCAAATTCACATATACTTCAGCATAAAAGGGCATAAACCCAAAAAAAAAAAATAATAATAAAGGATAAAATAAATTACATAATTTTTCATTTCTTATGTGATTTACATCAATTATGCAAATCATTATAAGAATAAGACAAACTAAGAATGGGAAGTATGAAAACCCATATGTAACCATTGTTGCTTGTTGGAGAACGAAATCTGTCGAGTAAACTAAATCCCATTAAAGGGATAACATAATTCCCTACAAGAGATGAACGAAAAAACAAAAACAAAAGGCACATAATAACACCCTATTTATTCTAAATACTATAAACAAACAATATAGGTTCGATCACTACAATTTTCAAATCAACAAGATTTGTAGATGTGTGCAATAATGGAAATGTGATGATGATGGGAATAGTAGAAAGTACCTAGATATGAAGCAGGAGTGATAGATTTGTAGATATTAAGATTAGTAGTAATAGGTCCGTGGACTTTGGGAGTTCTAAAAATATTAAGAATTTAAATAAAATAAAAAAATAATTAAATAAATAAATATTAAAAACTAAAAATATATTTTTTTAAAATAAAAAAAATCCACGAGAAAGATTATATATATATATATATATCATCTCTTACATAAGCTATTGACTAGTAGTTAGGCTAGGCAGCCCTTAAGCCCTAGACTTAGCTTCTGGTATCACTCACCCGTGAGTGCTCCCTAGTCGATCTTGGTGCTCTTATGGTATCAGAGCCAAGGGGAGAGAATATAGGTATGTTTGAATAATTTTATTTTAAGATATAGACAAAGCCGATTGTCCTCGTGGACGCTCGGACATTTGTGGTGTCTGGGAAAGCATTGGATCACCTCAGCGCTAGGCAATAGGGGAGTAAAGGTTCCGCCGTGTAAGTCGCATAAAACCTGCAGATAGAGCATAAGTCGGGTAGCGCATTTGTGTTCGGGGTTGAAACCCGAAGTAGCCAAATTCTGAGCTCTCATGCTTTGTTTTCCCATTCAAGACCCACTTATGAATGAGGTAAAGTAGGCGTCTTAACTTAAAATGAATTTATTCAGCAGATCTATGTCGTCTTCTAGCTCAGTTCCATGTGAGGAACTTGAGGATCTAGGAAACATAAACAATAGAGATGAAATTAGAATAAAAGAATTTAATGAAGCAATAGATAACTGGAAGATTTCAAAGAAATCTTATGATGAAATCTACCAAATGGCCAAATGGAAAATCTTTGGCAAAAATGATTATGTCATATCCACAGAAGAGAGAGATATACCAGTCTCTGATGGATTGACAACAATTGAACTCTTACCCCGTAATTCCATCCAAAATTATGGAAAAGAATGGAATTACATGCACATAGGACTAATCCAAGTAGGAGCTAAACCTCTTACTAAACTAGGATTAGATACCTCTGTCCTAATGGTTCTCAGGGATGCTCGTGAATTAGACTATGAACGATCGATTCATGCATCGATTGAAACTAGTCTTAGTACTGGTCCAATCCAATTCGAGTGTCATCCCAATGTCACTTTAGGTCTTAGGGATCAAACGATAACAAAATCCCTAACCCTTCAGATCAAAACCCACAATTATAAAATGGTTCCAGGTGCTTTACCAATGGCGGTAATTTACCGGATCTATTTTAAATTAATGAAAACAGCCTTCGGATCAAAAGCATACAAAATTGACAAAAGAGGTCAAACGCTTTTGATTCAAACAGATCTAACTAGATCTAATGTAACCATCCCTAGGATAATCAAATGGGATCAGGTAAGCCTACCTGATCATTGGGAAATAGAAAATCCTATTCCCCAAAAATCATATCAAGTTGCTGAACCATCAAATGTTGTTCAACATCCTGATGGTAAAGTTACACTTCAATTCTCTAGGAAATCATTTGAAACTCCTAGAAGTTCAATGTCTTTAGGATCATCAAGAAGGTCAGTTGATCTGTCCAAAATTGATGAACTAAAAAATGTCCAGGATAGTCCGAAGAAGACTAATCCTACAATTTCTAGTTTAGTTAATAAGCCTTCGGGATTAACTCAGCCAATTTATCAAACTTCTCCAGAATGGGAAGAACCCTCAACTTCGGAATTAGGAGATTCTGAGCTTAATGTCATAGAAAGACCATTCGAACCAGATAGGTCATTCCTAAACAATGATTTCAATTCTTCTAAAAATGAGAAGAAAAGAAAATGGTATTTTAAAACTTTTAACAAGTTTAAAATACAAATTAAGGAAGAATATTATGAATTTATGAATCAAATTGGTTCCCAGATTTTATTCTTCGACTGGTTAGAAGAATACTATTTGAAACCTAAATTCATCAATGAAGTCAATAAGACTGTCCAATGGAGACTAAGTGACGGTAACGTAGTTGAATCTACTCATCCACCACTTAGTAATGTTAGGTATCCTCACAAGGAAACCGAAATCATACTAGCTCCTTTCAAGACTGCTGAAGCAATTGAAGGATCTGGTATCAAGAAGATTATTAATCAAAACAATTTTACTAATAAAAATCTTCATACAATAGGTCAACAACTTGACAGGATTGAAGATTCAATTAGTAAACCACAGATTAATAATCAAGAACAAATTAAGGTTGAAAAGAAACCACTTTTTAAACCTTTTGAAATGATTAATCCTAGTAATGATTTTCTTCAAGCAATACAGGATAGAAAGAAATCATTAAAAGGAAAAATGAAAATGGAATCAGTGGAATCTTTAAAATTAGATACTCCTAAATTTAGAAATCTAATTATTGAAGAAACTCCATCTGAAAAAATTAATGTCTTAAGTGAAACAGATGTTTCTAGTCCAAATGAATTATCAAATGACTTAAGTCTTGATAATTTTAAGGATTTAGAAATCAATAAGATTACTTGGAAAGAACCTCAAAAATTATACTATGAGAGAGCAACCCCTCCTGATATCCTATTAGAGGAAAAACCAAGTAATTATCAAAATAAATATTCTGCAGGAACCACCTATGAATGGAACATAGATGGAGCCTCAGAACAAATGATTCTCAATATTTTAAATCAGATGATTATGTTTGCTAATACTAATAGGAGTATTCAGCCAGACATGTTTGATTTTCAAATTGCTGTACTTTTAATTTCCGGATTTACTGGACAATTAAAAGGTTGGTGGGATAACTACCTTAATGAAGATAAAAGAATGGATATTTTAACTTCAGTCAAGAAAAATGAATTTGGAGTTAAAATACTTAATGAACAAAATCAACCTATCCAAGATGTTGTTAATACATTAATGTTTTGTATTAGTCAGCATTTTATAGGAGATCCTTCTCATATTCGTGATAAGAATTTAGATCTCTTATCCAATATGAAATGTAAATCTTTGGGCGAATTCCGCCAATACAAAGATATATTCCTTCAGAGAGTTTTGATGCGAGATGACTGCAATCAATCTTTCTGGAAAGAAAAATTTCTAGCTGGTTTACAAAACATCATAGGTGAACAAGTTAGGTCTAAAATCCGTGAGGAATTCAATGGGGAAATTCCTTATAATAATCTTTCTTATGGCGAGTTAAATTCTTATGTATATAAGATAGGAACTCAAATGTGCAACACAGTCAGGTTGCAAAAACAATTAAAGAAAGAAAAACAATTAAAAAAGCAAATTCTTGGAGAATTCTGTCAACAGTATGATCCATCCTTTGTTTTTGACAATTCTAAATGCACAGATTGTAAAAGGAAAACTAAGAAAAAATCTTCTAAAGAAAAGAAGAAATTTTCTAAAAAATCCCAAAAACAATCTGAAAAGAATGAAAAAACTAAAAGGAAAAACTTTAAGAGAAAGAAACCTTTTAGTACAATTAAATGTTATCTGTGTAATAGATTTGGTCACACAGCTGACAAATGTAAGATTAAGAAAAAGTTAAATTCTCTTAATCTTGATGAAAAACACTTAGAAGAAGTCCTAGAGATATTCGAAGGATATTCTTCTTCAGAACCTTCTTCATCAGGAGAAGAAGGACTCTAATGCAATGATCTTGAATCATCCTCAGAGGAAGATTCAATCAATGTCCTGACTAAAGAAGAAGAAGAATTTCTTCTTAAGTTAGATTCAATGTCCCAATCTCAACAAATGAGATGGCTGGAAGGAGCCAAAACTACTTCCTCAATTTCAAATAATTTGACATATAGTCTTAATGAAGTCCTTAACAGAGGCAAATCTAGAAATCTTAAGCCAATTACGCTTAGTGATCTTCAAAGGGAGATTAATTCCCAAAAAGAAGAAATTCAAGAATTAAAAGCTATGCAGAAGCAACTGCAACAGCAATTCTTTGAATTCAAAATGTCCAGAACTAGATATTCAGATGACACTGAATATGGAAGTTCTTCTAATGAAGATTCTGGAAAAGAAGTCAATCCAGAATACTTAATGCAGCTAGTAGAAGTCACTACTAGAAAATGGGTAATTCCTATTACCATTAAGATAAATGATGAATTTATCTTAGAAATTACTACTTTATTTGATACTGGGGCAGATTTGAATTGCATCAGAAAGGGATTAATTCCCACAAAATATTTTGAAAAAACAACTCAATCTCTGAGCTCAGCATCCGGTAATCGATTAAACATTAGTTTCAAATTACCCAATGCAGAAGTTGTTAAAAATAAGGTTTCCTATAATACTAGCTTCATTTTGGTTAAAAATTTTAAACAAAATGTTATTTTAGGAACACCATTTATCAACTTAATTCAACCTTTCCAGGTTACCAATAATGGTATTGAAACAGATTATTACGGACAGACTATCTGTTTTAACTTTGTTTCAAAACCAAAAACTAAAATGATTGATATGCTCAAACAGAACTCAGTCTCTGAGATAAACTGTTTGATTAAAGCCAAGGAGGACCATCTATCCTTCTTAAATGATGATTTGAAACTTTACAGAATTGAAGAACAAATAAAAAAGAATCCTGTAAGGACACAGGTTTCTAAAATAGAAAGTGAGATCAGAAATACGATCTGTTCCACTCTTCCTAATGCTTTCTAGGAAAGAAAATCCCACTCTGTCGGATTACCATACGAGAGTAATTTCGATGAGAAAAATATTCCTACGAAGGCCAGACCTTCGCAAATGAATAGCAGTGTTCTAGAACACTGTAAACAAGAAATCAATGATTTGTTAGCTAAAAAGCTAATCCGCAAATCCAAATCACCTTGGAGTTGTTCTGCTTTTTATGTTAACAAAAATGCTGAAATAGAAAGAGGCGTACCAAGATTGGTAATTAATTACAAGCCTCTTAACAATGTCTTAAAATGGATTAGGTATCCAATACCTAATAAAAAAGATCTACTTGGTAGAATACACAATGCTAAAGTATTATCCAAGTTCGATATGAAGTCTGGATTTTGGCAAATCCAGATCAAAGAATCTGATAGGTACAAGACAGCATTCACCGTACCTTTTGGACAGTACGAGTGGAATGTTATGCCTTTCGGATTAAAAAATGCTCCCTCTGAATTTCAGAGAATAATGAACGAAATCTTTAGTGATTTAGATTTCGTAATAGTCTATATTGATGATGTATTGGTCTTTTCTCCAGATATAGACCAACATTTCAAACATGTCCGATCTTTCATTAAGAAAGTCAGGAAAAATGGATTGGTAATATCACCTTCTAAGATATCCTTATTCCAAACCAGGATTAGGTTCTTAGGTTTTGATATCCACAATGGAACAATTCAACCAATTAAGAGATCTATAGAATTCGCTTCTAAGTTCCCTGATAGGATTCTGGACAAAACCCAACTCCAGCGATTCTTAGGTAGCTTAAATTATGTAGCAGATTTCTTTAAAAATCTCCATATATTATGTAAACCATTACATAACAGGCTTAAGAAATCTCCGCCTGAATGGTCTGATCAACACACAGAAGTTGTCAGACAAATCAAGCAAAGGATTAAGGATATCCCTTGCATCCATTTAGCAGATCCATCCCTACCAAAAATAGTAGAGACTGATGCATCTGATATAGGTTTTGGTGGAATCCTAAAGCAAAAATCCCCCAATGGAAATGAAAATATTGTCCAGTTTGTTTCTAAACACTGGAATCAATGTCAGTTAAATTATTCCACAATTAAAAAAGAAATTTTAGCAATTGTTTTAACTATTTCCAAATTTCAATGAGATTTGTTAAATCAAAAATTTCTTTTAAGAATTGACTGCTCTGCAGCAAAAAATGTTTTAGAGAAAGATGTTCACAATTTGGCTTCAAAACAAATTTTTGCCAGATGGCAAGCTATTTTATCTTGTTTTGATTTCAATATACAACATATTAAAGGAACGTCAAATTCTCTTCCTGATTTCCTGACTCGTGAATTCCTGCAGGGAGATGCCTCCCAAGGGAAAGGGAAAGGAAAAGGAAGTCCCCCGTAAGGGACTTACAAATGTCCGGTCATGGCTTAACGCCACGACCCCAAAACCAACCAATGCTCCTCTGATCATCAGGGAAAAAGATGAGGAATCAACTGCCTCATCAAAAATGGTGAGAAAACCCGTTAAGGGAAATGAGAGTTTAAACACTGAGAGTTTAAACACCAATGTAGTAATCACGCCTGAAATAATTAAGGCGATTACTGATGTTCTGGGTTCCAGGTCTCCCAAAAAAGACCATGAAAAAAGAGTGATAAAATCATCCACCAATGTTCATGTTACTGAGGTGGCGTCTTCTTCGAAGGCATTAGTCCCTCAAAAATCTTTTCAAAAATGGTACCAAAAGGCCAATTTCAAGTATATCTTTTCGGTAGAAAGGGGTATGCATGAAAAGGATCCTTTTGATTTTGCTAGGAAAATATTTCCTAAAAATGTATTTCATATCCCGTATGATCCATTGAAAAATATGGATTTTTACGAAAAAATTTTAATTGATTCAGGATCATATATATATATATATATATATATATAAGTTGGAAGAAGATTATAAGAAAGTGATATTAACTTATTTTAAAATTATTGTGACAGAATCAATTCTGGTCTGGTTTTGGAAGGATCGATCCGTCGAAATCAAAATTCACTTTACCCCCTTACTTATTCACCTCCCCATCACGTGGCCTACTCCTGCCGCGTTGACGATGAATAAAAATGTCGGTGTGCTCAATCGTTATATATTCTATTGGAAGGAACTTCACAGGGAAACATCTCCTCATTAAAATATGTCAAATACGGAATTATAAAACACAACGTGAATTGCGTGGAATACTTTTAAATAATTTTTTTTTAAATTACAAAATAATGTACTAAAAAATTTATTTTAAAAATAAATCACAAAAATACAGTTGAGATACACATATTTATTACTAAAGGTACATTATGGTTTGCGCTTTTAGTATAACTTTTTTTTATTATTGAAAAACAAATTTATAAAAAATAATATAAAAAACTTAATTTTTCTCAAATTAAATTTTTTTAGAAAAAATAAAAGTTTATATAAAAAATAACAAAAAAAATCATAAATTTTAAAATTATAAATTTTTTTAAAACGTATCTTATAATAATATATGAAAAAAAAAGAAATACCATAAAATAATTATGAAATTATTTTTATTATTCTTTATATAATCCTTTAATTTTTTTAAAAAAAATTAAGTTTCAGAAAATTTAATTTTTTTAGTGATTTTTCTTTTTTTAAATATATTATTTTATAAATTTTTTTAAAAAATAATATTATTTAAGATAATTCCTCTTAATTTTGCAGATGGAAGGGGAATAATTCATTAAATAGTGGCTTAAAAATACATCTTAGATTCATATGGTTGCATTAATTCGTGATTTAATATTTATTATTAGATTTTTACCATTAAATTAAATGGCATATGTTTGTAACTTATGATTGATTCTAAAATGATCCAATTCGCTTTTTGTTATTCTAGAGCAGCCCCATGATATGAAAAAGGAGAAAGAAAACAAATTAAGTCACCCTAATTGCAGTAACATCGCAATTGTATTTATACATATAAGCACATGGGAAACCTGGATGTTTGTGAGTGTAAGTATCCCATATGTTTAGCCCTTTCCCATCTTCATATGCTGCCCCTTCGTACTGAAACAACCAAAAAATGCGTCATGACAATGGCTATATACTTTCAGTGTAAAATTTGAATGCTGCATATTCCAAGTTCCAAATATTTTTTAATGGACGTTGAAATGGCAGATTAAGGGGGTGTTTGTTTGTGAAAAGTGTTTTTCAGAATTTTTTATATTTTTACTGCAATCATAATCTTAAAATTGTCAAACATTGGTAGTAATTTTAAGAAGATATGACAATTGTATTTGTAGCTGCTTTATGTCAGCTAATGATTGTAAGTGAATGTCGTTTTCTAAATTACTTAGCATTTTTCATGATTACTAATCATAATAACTTGTAATTGACAATTGATCTCATTAGTATCCGTAAACTTGGTGAGAGTATCGGCATGGCTAATTATAAAGCTTTGCATTGTAAAACTGTGAAAAAAAAAAAAAAAAAAAAAAAACCCAAAAGACAATTTCTGCACATCAAACACACCCTAAAGCTATGAATGTGTTAAGAAATATTTGAATCAAAAAGCGGTTATCATAATATCTTATAAATGTTTCAATACTTGTAATCTTTAGCGTTCGAGATCAAATACGCATCCTATTTGTGATGTAAAGGAGAGAAAAGAAAAAATGTTTTGGTAATTCTTGTCTCTCCCCTAGCCAAAAAAAGAAGACTAAACAAGAAGAGTGAAGAAATTAGGACTGATAAACGCATATACCCACCTGATATGAAGCTGAACCCGTTCCGAAGATAAAGCCTTTAGGAAAACTAGTCCTATTCAGCAATGCAGTATCACCATTTGGTTATTGGTATTGGACAGAATAAGGAATACTAAACAGTACAAAAGAAGAAGGATTAGACAAAAAATATTTTTATACTATGTTTGGTTTGTTCAATACTGGACAAGGATTTTTATGTTGTTCAATATTTGGATTGCAAAGTACTGAACTGAACATAGTAAATTTGACAGTTTTGCCCCTTTTAATTATTGGAGAAGGCTTTTTGTGTTGTTCAGTGTTTGGAATTGCAAAGTACTGGACTGAACATCATAAAATTGACAATTTTATCCGTTTTAATTATATCATAGTTATTTATATATATTTGATATTATTATAAGAAAAAATGATTTGAAGGTTTAATATATTATATTAAATATTTTAGGGAAAAAATTTATGTTATATTTAATAACATAATACGTTATTTATGATTTTGAATAGGTCACTAAAGACATGAAACACTTTTATACTGAAACATACACATATCTATCAACTACTTTGAATAAGTCACTAAAGGACCTTAAAATTCCAAAATCCATCAACAAATTAGATCGATTAGATCGGAATATCAACCACTTTTATATTTCATAAGGACAAGGCATAAATGGCATAGATAAGATAATAATCATACGAAGGAATAGTCAAAGTAGTTTATATGATTATGACTTACCAACTACATCTGATAGAAAATCTGGCAACTCTATTGCTGGAGATACATGAGGTTACAACTTCTACAAAATATGAAAACAAGTTTAACCATACGAGGTACTAAACCAAGGTAGAGAGGTTCAATAATACAAAGCCAATGAAAGAAGTCTCAATCACACAAATACTGCAAACATGTTTTACATCAACCAATAATTCGCCTAACAAATGTTAGGTGTTGTTCTCCTTGGAGCCTCCAAAAAAACTTCTCATACTGTGGATTTGTTGCCATTTGCATAAGAACATCCAACTCTTTATTTTCCGACAATCCTAACGTTTTTAACTCTGCAACAACATCGTCCCTAGGAGGATTAGCAATTTTTCCTGCAAGTAAAGAAAAATCACTCCTAACATCACTTATGCTCTTTCAAAATGTAAATATAAATTCTGCAGCATATTCTATCATCGGACGCTTGCGAGTCGGTTGCACAGATAGATACATGAGGCATAGCTGGAGGCTTCAGTAGACTGTGGCACTTGTTCTGACTCCATATCTTCATCAAAAGTATCCTCACCCTCATTTTGTAAGTCATGTGTCATATCTGCCGGTATCTTAGCCCTTTTGCCATTTGCTCTATCCTTTCCAAATATCCCTTGAAGTGTTTCAAACTCTTTAAATTCCTTGTTAGCATGATTACAAACCTTCGGATGTTTTTAAAAAACAATAGAAATAGTTATTATAACAACAAAGAATTAACTTTAAATAAATGAGTATATTTCAAAATAAAGATAATATTGATTTTACCTCCATGTATTCGATAAGGACTGCATCACTATCAACTATAACATATTTTTTGACATCATCCCACTCAAAACTACTAGTATTTATCATGTCAACAACCTTTGTCAACTTCATTGACCACCTCTTTATTTTGTTAACAATTTGCTTGACATTGAGATTGATTTCTAGAATGTGACTTTTCATCCTTTTTAAAGCTTCTTCATGAGCCACATTCTTAAAAGTGCCATTTTTTCCTTTGTATCCTTCAACGACTAACTCCTCTAGCACTATCAATAAATTTCTTCCTCAACTTGGCTCCAAGAACGTCTAGTTTTTTTTATCTTACTATCCAT